>OZ024905.1:35525715-35725715 GCA_964017125.1 Flabesymbios commensalis | reverse complement strand
CAAAAAAATATCTTTTGTGCAACGAGTGTGAAATGTTTGCTTTGTGGTCGCCAAAATAGTACGACAGTTTTTGCCAGCTGTTTTTTTTACTTGGCATTTGGCAGAGCGGAGTAAGTACGATAATATACTTTTTTCTCTGAACACACGTGCTTTGGATTCTAAGGAGGCTAATTCCACCATTATCACGGCAGATTGCTCACCTTACACTTTATACCTGAAGATGTAGAGGTTTAGGAATCAGTTACGTGCAGCGTCCGTCATATGTGATCGTCAACTTACGTATACGTTAACGGAGCTTGTACGTGAAATCCCCAAGGTCTTGTAACCAATTCCTGAACATTTGTTGTATTTCCCATTTATTTACACGTCTAGGCAAATAAAATAATGAATGTATTGACATATACGTGCATATACGTTTGTTTACATGCTCAAATACATAACAAAAATGTATTTGCATGTGTGTGTAAATATAATATAATTTGCACTATTTAGTTGTTGAAGGGGTTAGTAAATCTTTCTGATTTTTTACCCCAAAAATATAGATTTTTCGAATTTCTTTGTGGAGTTCATATTTCATATTTAATTTTATAGGTACAGTAATATTAAAATAATATTAAAAAGTATGCGATAAGCTAAGTGTAGTCAAGTGACGTTAGATGACGCGCACCACTTTTAAGGTACATGTATATAATCGCGGTATCACAGCTCGTACGCCGGCTATTGTGATAATAACCATGGAACGACATATAAACGCCAAAATAAGAACAGCCCTCTAATAAAATATTTTGTGGGTC
This sequence comes from Flabesymbios commensalis, assembly GCA_964017125.1. Classification (NCBI taxonomy): domain Eukaryota; kingdom Metazoa; phylum Annelida; class Polychaeta; order Terebellida; family Flabelligeridae; genus Flabesymbios; species Flabesymbios commensalis. Next base: position 35,724,921 of record OZ024905.1, on the reverse strand, counting down.
TATAATTAGGCTTTAATATTTAATCCATATTTAATATTTAAGTAATATTACAAAACAAGGCTCTGCTAGGATGAGTATTTTATTCACAACATTGTGAATTGTTAAAAAAGTATGTGAAACAAAATATAGTAACAAATTTCTCATGAATGATATGGTTGCGGTTATAAAAATATCTTTATGTACACAAACGGTGGTAATACCTGTTCAGCTGAGTAGATACCTGCGCTCGATTAACAATATTATTTGAGCAACAGGTTTTCACATGTGGAATGAAAGTAGAGAGTGTCACTTTGTGACAATGTTGACCCTTTAGTTCCCAGTGGAACAAGACAAAAAAGGGTGAGATTGAGGCGAAAAGCTCTACAGTATAATTAACCCCTAACCCGCTAAGCTCGACCATTGTCGTTTTAATTCGTATTATTAGACGTTTAGATAAATTTTGGGGACGAAATGTGTGTTTAACCAATAAGATTTTTAAATGCTTTGTGTCAAATTAAACGAATATGAGTAATTTTCACCCACTTTAAGTTGTGTGCCGCGGTAGCGAGACACAACTTCAAGTGAGTGAAAATTTAAAGGTTATCTATCATCCCTGGTATGGATAATTATGTCCTTATATGGGGGTGATTGGCTATCATGTGACCCTCTCAAAGGGTCACATCACCCAAAAATAAGGGAACACTTATGCCCCATCTTGTGGCAACTTTGATTTATTTGTCATAAAATTATTCATACTATATAAGGGGTGGTAGATCACATTTAAATGATTTAATTTAGCGGTTGAAGAGTTAACACCGTATCATCTACTCCACTACTTTCCATCAACGTCATCTAAAATATATCCGGTATATATCTATTTGTACAAAATTTCCCATATATAAAGTACATCACATATGAACCAATACTGATGAGCCCATGATAAACATAAATGATACCTACATAGAAGTCAAGTTGTATGGAATGCTCCATGACGTGCTTGTTCAATTTTAAAATTTGCATCATGTGTCTGGATAGCAGTGGCACATTTTATAAAATTTATATTCTTCAGTCTGGTTAGCCTATGTCTAGCCTGAAGTGTATTTAATTAATTCACTGATCAATTTTCTAGAAAATATAAGTTGAAAATCAATGTGGAGCATGCATTGAAAAGTTGGTAAAGATAAATCAGGGACTATCAGTGCACGTGTGGATTTTATCCTATAATTATATTAATATAAGTGGATTGGATGGATACAGTATGCTGCACGTTGTACTGCAAATTGGCGAAGAAATAGGCGGTATATTCATTACTGTTCTCCAGAAATATCACATAGATACAGTAGGCCTAGTATGAGCTTCATTTATATTATTTGATATAGACGGTAGCATAACCTCAAGTTATTTATGTTTCTGAATAGTATGCATATTACACAATGAGACGTTTGACGAGATTGTCACGAGTCCAAGTATAGTATATGATTGTTTTAAATGAAATATTTAAATGGTTGGAGTAGAGTACCATACTTGTCACTTATTCAGCTTTCAATTTCGTTTGACCATCGCCGTGATCTCCGCACAATATCGCTTAGCTGTCGTTAAATATAACGTAAAATCATCACAATATATTGAGTTAGGATTATAGCTTCTAGGAATTCATGACGGAAAACATATATAGCTAATACAATATTCACCTTGGCGATATTGCAATTCTATATAACTAGGCATATATCGACACCCATAATGTATTGCTTTATCAACCCTCTCACCCACTATTACACGTCTCACAGGCTGCTCTAAACAAGTATCTGAACACAATATGATAATATCATATCTTGATAAAACTTCAACGTCTTGTTTGACAGGTATAATATATACAAGTTACAATCTGGGGATGAACTGGTTAAAATAAGTATAAAAGTCGTTAGCACCTTTTACATTTTTGTCATGTGATTATGAATTGGTGTTTTACATCACATCATAGGACAGTGGGTGATAACGTGCTAAACGTGAACAACATATTCTCAGATATATGACTGCAAGGCAAAATGTGGTGCAAACACATTCATTTCCCTTTGACTGTAAGATGCCGAAATTATAAAACATCATTATGCGGCTAGCGTAGAATTAAATCAATTCGCATTATATCTCTCACACTTGAAAAAATGTCATAATTACAATATCCTTCCAGATAATAAAAAATATCATATTTACACAATAATATGAAATGAGTTTTGTGTGGGGTATATTTCACAACTCAAATCCAACCCAACTGACATATTATGATATTTTCTTGAACAACTTATAAACAAGAATAGACTTTAAACGATTACCAGCTTTACCACAATTTAAGCGAGTAAAAGACAAAACAGTTGCTTGAAGCTATTCAGATGTCAGCATGTATCTAGTACTCAATAGCTGACTCTATTACCTGATTACATGTGTAAAAAACATCATCTAATATAAGAAATCCCACAGGAATAGTACAATGCTAGCGCTGAATGGTGTAGGTAAGCAGGTGATATGTGGTCTGCAGGATAAGTACCTATATATTACATATATAAAAAAGTGCAGGGATCACCGAAAAGCCGGGCCGTAAAACTGGGCTTGATCGTACAGACTGACTTTGCTTTTTCATTTACTTCAAATTAAAAAGAAAATACACAAATTTGAGTTTTGGCTAATACAGCACTTATAGAGTTAAGTGTGAGATACGATACTATATCGTCCCCTTGGATATGAAAGGGTGTATCTGGATACACTTTTTCATATTCAAGGGGCGATTTCACGAGATGACATAATATACATAGGGGCCTACACTTACTCACACAACAAAATATGTTTGTAGGCCCAGATTTATTTTATTACCCATTTTTTTGTATATATTCCCTATGCATGCACTAGGGAGTTTGAACAAATAAAATCTAGATGGAGCAGTACACACACATATAGCTACTGCGATGCATCTTTTCGACTGCACAATGTTTAATTCGGTGAAATCTGTTTAATATTTGCATTGACCAATGATTGTGATTTCAAATATGTTTGAAGTTTAAAAACAATTCAAGGGAATGTTACTTAAAAATGTTTCGACAAACATAACTTGTTACATTCAAAGGTTCTTTTGGGCTGCCATTCAAAATGACAGCCATGTATATATACATTGTTATATCATGCTCTTTCCAGCGTATTCTGACGTCACAGTAGACTCGATCAGGGGACCTCCTGAAACACAAACAATCCCTAAATATTTTTAAACGAACAGAGAATGCAATTAATAATCTTGTTCTATTTTTTTTATTGTATTGCTTCTCATATCTACATAAGATGTATAGTACATTGGCGTATATATGTGTAGTACATGCAGTGACGTTTACATGGTTCAAATAATTACAAAAATAATTTTTAATAATTATTGCTTTCCTTTTGGTGTCAGTTGAAGTTCGGAAATAGTAAATCACACCAACCTTGTACTACCAATCTTCCCAGAGCTAGGGATAATTACTGAATCAGACCGACCTTGTACTACCAATATTCACTGAGCTAGGGATAATTACTCAATCAGGCCCACCTTGTAATACCAATCTTCACAGAGCTAGGGGAAATTGCAGAATCAGACCAACCTTGTACTACCAATCTTCACAGAGCTAGGGATAATTACAGAATCAGGCCCACGTTGTACTACTAATCTCTAGAGAGCTTGGGATAATTACTGAATCAGGCCCACCTTGTACTACCAATATTCACAGAGCTTGGGATAATTACTGAATCAGACCCACCTTGTACTACCAATCTTCACAGAGCTTAGGATAATTCCTAAATCAGTCCCACCTTGTAATACCAATCTTCACAGAGCTTAGGATAATTCCTAAATCAGTCCCACCTTGTACTACCAATCTTCACAGAGCTTGGGATAATTACTGAATCAGACCCACCTTGTACTACCAATCTTCACAGAGCTTGGGATAATTACAGAATCAGACCCACCTTGTAATACCAATCTTCACAGAGCTTGGGATAATTACAGAATCAGACCCACCTTGTAATACCAATCTTCACAGAGCTTGGGATAATTACAGAATCAGACCCACCTTGTAATACCAATCTTCACAGAGATTGGGATAATTACTGGATCAGACCCACCTTGTACTAGCAATCTTCACAGAGCTTGGGATAATTACAGAATCAGACCCACCTTGTAATACCAATTTTCTCAGAGCTTAGGATAATTCCTAAATCATTCCCACCTTGTACTACCAATCTTCACAGAACTTGGGATAATTACTGAATCAGACCCACCTTGTACTACCAATCTTCAAAGAGCTTGGGATAATTACAGAATCAGGCCCACCTTGTAATACCAATCCTCACAGAGCTTAGGATAATTCCTAAATCAGTCTCACCTTGTACTACCAATCTTCACAGAACTTGGGATAATTACTGAATCAGACCCACCTTGTACTACCAATCTTCACAAAGCTTGGGATAATTACAGAATCAGACCCACCTTGTAATACCAATCTTCACAGAGTTTAGGATAGTTCCTAAATCAGTCCCACCTTGTACTACCAATCTTCACAGAGCTTGGGGTAATTACTGAATCAGGCCCACCTTGTACTACCAATCTTCACAGAACTTGGGATAATTACTGAATCAGGCCCACCTTGTACTACCAATCTTCACAGGGCTTGGGATAATTACTGAATCAGACCCACCATATACTACCAAACTTCACATTTCGGGATGATTACTAAATCAGACCCACCTTGTACTACCAATCTTCACAGGGCTTGGGATAATTACTGAATCAGACCCACCTTGTAATACCAATCTTCACATTTAGGGATGATAACTAAATCAGACCCACCTAGTACTACTAATCTCTACAGAGTTTGGGATAATTACTAAATCAGGCCCACCTTGTAATTCCAATCTTCACAGAGCTTAGGATAATTCCTAAATCAGTCCCACCTTGTACTACCAATCTTCACAGAGCTTGGGGTAATTACTGGATCAGGACCACCTTGTACTACCAATCTTCACAGAACTTGGGATAATTACTGAATCAGGCCCACCTTGTACTAGCAATCTTCACAGGGCTTGGGATAATTACTAAATCAGACTCACCTTATATTACTAATTTTCACATTTAGGGATGATTACTAAATCAGACCCACCTAGTACTACTAATCTCTACAGAGCTTGGGATAATTACTCAATCAGTCCCACCTTATACTACCAATCTTCACAGAGCTTGGGATAATTACTAAATCAGACCCAACTTGTACTACCAATCTTCACAGAGCTTGGGATAATTACTGAATCAGACCCACTTTGTACTACCAAACTTCACAGAGCTAGTAAAATTACAGAATCAGACCTACCTTGTAATACCGTTCTTCACAGAGCTAAGGATAGTTACTGAATCACACCTACTTTGTAATACCGCTCTTCGTTATCTCTATCAGAACTCGATGAGCTGTGAGCGACGTCATCATAAACATCTTGAGCTTTTTCTGTGACGAAGTCATAAGATGCGGTGACTGCTTCCTTGCCACGGTCTACTATTGTGTCCCGATCCTCATGTTCTGCATCTGCTGAGTTCTCATATATAGGCTGCTCATGATCTGAGGATTCGAAACTACCAGAATCAGAATCAGAGCCCAGCCTCTCTTTAACTTCTTCTACTGCTGTTTCTAGGTTATCTTTGATCTTGTCCATCAGGCCTGATTCCTCTGGCTCGTCTGGTTCGTCTGGTACCATGGCAGTGTTTTCATACACGCTAGGCGGCGGTATGATCGTATTCACGTACTCTGCGTCATCGTCGTTGACCTGCAACTCTTCCTCGTAGACGGCGGTGGCAATACCGTTACTGGGCTCCGTATCGCGTAGGTCACTATAATTGTGTTCAGAGTTAGAGTCTATTACGAGTCCTTCATAATTATCTAAAACATATATAATAATGACTTGTTAGACCCCTAAATTTTCACCACTAAAGTCTTTATCAACTTTAAAAGCCGACTGTTCACTATGTGGCTAGCCTTCAAACACCTCGTTAACAGCTCGGTTATCAAATCCAAAAAAAAACCGCACATTAATAATTGAGTTTAGATACAGAATGATATTAACCCTTTGAGTGCCAAGCCCCATTATATACTCGTTTTCAATCTTTTTTATTAGCATATCAAAATAACGGGGCTTTGAAGGTGAAATATTTGTTCAAGTATTTTGAATACCCAACCTAAGGTCTCAATTTACCAAATGATGGTATGATTATTTTACTCACTGGATAGCGGGTCACAACTTGAAGTAGGCAAACATTGCAAATATAAATCGGCGCTTATCATCGGTTAAACGGATCAACTTTAACAGAAATATATGATAATGCTAATAGCACCAGCAAGGGCTTGGCATTGTACATGACTGAGCTTATGATTATAGCGACATCGAATAAAGATAATGTTAACATGATATGACGGTTAATATGACAGTGATGATTACCATCACGGTGACTATATTATACTAGTGACTGTTTTATTCCCCAGTAAAGTTCTTTATCACATTATATGTTGTTCTGAGGCAAATATCTGATAGCAACGATGTTTATAGTCTTTCGTCTGTTATGTTTTGAAATACAAAAAAAAGTTTATATAATTTAAAAAAAATACATAAAGAAAAAATATCCAAAGATTGCGCATATGTGTTACTCGAGCCATATGCGTTTGACTAACCAGTGCTATTGAGGTTGATTTTCTGTATTCCTGGGAGTAGGCTACTGATACGGACGCCCTTCTTATTATAATAATTGTCTGTCTCGGGATCAGTCACGAGTAATAACACGACATCACCGCTCGTCTTGATTCGCTGTACAACCTGGTGATGTGTCTCTTGACCAATAAGATCCCCGTTCACTTCTATCACATGATCGCTTTCCTTGATGCCGGCCACTTCAGCGGGTGAGTCCGGGTCTACTGTGCCTATGTAATGTCCAGCTCGCCCTTTCTCCGCCTGCAGGTTGAACCCAAATCCTTGAAAATCAGCCCTACGGCGAATGTAGCAAAGTCGAGGCCTCAGTCTAGGGTCATCTATATAAAATATAAATTATTTCAATTTAACTTTAAGGGTTGACTTGGTTAAGACAGAGAAACTTAAAATTATAGTGATATGGCTTCATCAAAATGGTACAGTGCAAGAGGACAGAACTTTCTCATTGTTATGTTGAAATATAGCTTTTCAGGGGATGCAGCACGTGACATGAAAAAAAACAAGTAAAAAAACACGGATTCACCAAATAAAATAATTTTCAACCACTCACTTTATCATTCACTTACTCACTCACCCATTCAAACAAATGTACCATTCTACATGTATACATTAAGTCTCCTACCTGCAGTGAACAGTATACCCTTTTGTTTATAGTAGGCATCTGTTTGTGGATCCAGTACCAGTAGGTCCACCTTGGTATTGTAACACTTGATCTTCTGTATAAGCTGTTGATGAGTGTCCATACCTACTGGCTGGTCATTCACCTCTATGATGTGGTCACCTTCTCTAAGTCCACAATCCTCAGCCGGGGACCCTCTGTCAACTGTACCCACATAATGACCAGCTCGACCTTTCTCAGCCACCAGATTGAACCCGTACCCTTGGAATTCTGGCTTCATTCTCACCTTACACAAGCGAGGCTTGAGTTTTTCATAATCTGAAAATAAAATTTAATATAACTACCGGGCCCGGTAGCAAACTACCATGGTTGGTTGTCGCAACTATTTTTATTCGTACTTTTGAAAGTTTGGCAAGTGTTTTTTTGCATACTGTGCCGCCGCGATCACGTACAGCACAGTGACGCCTAGCTCACAATATGCACTCATTTTTACTAAAAAAAAACACCTTGGATTTCAAACAAACAGTGTGTGAAAATCATCTGAATTCACGGCGTCATGTAAACATCTTTTAATTTGATCCACGTGAAACATTGTTACACACTAAACAACCAGTGATATTAGACCTAACCAACAAACAACATACATGTGGTACATTGAGCCGGAATTTATTTAATGTTGACCCATCGATGCGACGCTGGCCCGAAATTAGGTCAACATTAGCTTCAACCTAAAAGAGCTACATTAAATTTTTCACCCACTTGAAGTTGTCTCTCGCTACCGTGACACACAACTTCAAATTGGTAAAACTATTACTTATATGTGTTTAATTTAAGATCAGACATTGCAAATCTTGATGTTTAAACACACATTTCATTCCCAGTAACTGTGATTTAATCGGGTAATAAAACGGATTAAAAAGTACCAGAGTCGCGCTTTGCAGGTAAGGTTTAATGTATGGTGTTTGCTGGTTTGGGGTCTTGTCAAGTTAAAACAAATCCAAAAATGCGAGCAAAACTCGGATTAATCAGACCCCACCCACCCACCCCCCTATCCAATTTTTAAAAAAAAATTGGAAACATGAAAACAACACAAAAAACACAAAAAAGCACAACATTTCCAAAAAAAAATTATAATCCGAGTTGGGGCTTGACCCACCCACCCACTTCCGAGTTTTTCTCAGATTTTTGGAATTTTTTTAACTTGACAAATCCCCTTAATGCGTCCCTAACTCTTGAGGCGCTAAAATATTTTTAAAAAAAATCAAGACATCAAGGGTTTTTTCAATTTAAAATCATCATGTCTTAGTTAGTTCTTTCCGCTTTATTTAAATACCTATGGGTCTACGGCCATAATTATACATGTTTTAATCGTTCAGTGAGGGGATCGACTTTAGACGTCACATCCTGCCGTCTTTAGACGTCAGATTGTGACGTCTAAAGACGATCCCCGCGCTGAAAGGGATAACAACTCACCCACGGAATCCGCCTTAAAGCCCGGATTCTGTACACCCACAGCAGACACGGCGTGTGCCTCCCCGAACTGATTCAAATTGTAACTAAAAGAAAAGAAAAACACAAGTAGATAGTAGGAACTAACAACAAACACGAGTCATTCACCCAGTGTTGGATTAATCCGACATTGGGTGAATGACTCGTCATCACGTAGACCCGGTCAGTCATGGTTATAATACTTATCGATTCCACACTATTGATCTTTATTGAAAAAGTAAGTAAGGGGAAACAACACTCCTCACTTTGATTTTGCTATTCAATGCTGTGAATATACGTACCTCTTGCTGGACGAACCTACAACACATAACATGAAGATCACAAATTACACGGTGTGGCATTATGCAAGTCCAAGTAAACTTGTCTAGTATAAACAACATGTACGGTAATTTTTACGATATACATTGTAACAATGTTGTCTAGTGATGTTTTTTCAGGTAATGTGAGATTGTTAATTTAACGTAGTCAGTGTGTTTGCCTAATACGCTTGATCTCATGTTGGATAATATTATTTCACGTATTATAAGAAGTCGTTACACATACATGCCATTTCATTGTTAGATGTACCCTGACAAATAGTCAGAAAACAAAGCCTTCCACATAATGTATCTTTACCTTGTATGTCATAAATATAGTCAGATTAAAAGCCCCACAAAGCCTTAGATAACTAATATTATACATGGTGTCATATTGCATAACTCATATTTTTCATTCAATTACGTTAACTTCCTATTTTATCTGGTCGTGTCAGCTTTTTATGATATTTATTTGTAGATTTGCTCTGCCTAAATGTTGCCATTTTGTGATAACTAATTCACAAAATAACTGATTGTACATCGTGAAATTATCACCATATGTGATTTGCATGGTGTGTTTTTAAAGAGTAATACAACCTCGGAAATTTCAAATAATGTATATGTTTGGTAACTGTACTCACTTCCTCCACCTTTCCTGCATTTTTTGCAGCAGCAATAAATCAAGAGCAAAAGTAGAATCAGAAGAACAATACAACCAATCACGATGCCCGCTATTTCTCCACCACTCAGACCATCGTCATCGTCATCAACGTCATCATCATCGCCGTCATCATTGTCATTATCGTCATCATCATCATCATCTTCAGCTGAAAATACAACGGTTAGCTTTTGTAGTTTAGTTTGTACATAAGCTGCCAAAGAGAACGGTTTATAATTATTTACCCTATTTGAAATTGTGTCCTGCTTCAGCGACCCTCACACCCAAATGAGATGAACACGACTGTGCTGATTGAACAGCACGGCCAAAAACTGTTACTTGATGTGCCAGTTGCAATATACACAGAAGTCTAGAGACATGATTCTGCCGTGCAAATGCAAAACGCCGTAACTATATGAGGAAATTGGCTTTTCACCACCAAACTACTCTTTCAATCAGTGTCTTTGTACTTTGAAAATGTTGTATTGATCTGGGAAAGGTAATGAATGAATGATTCAGCTTTGAAAGTACAATATCAAAGAAATGGGGGGTGAATATCCAGAAAAAATGTTACAACTGCCAAATAAAATACTAGCCAGACAAAGCACCGTAAGTATAATTTATATATGCCAAACCAGGCAAAATGCCGTAACTGTAATAATTTACAGGACACGAATGCGCAACAATTTTTTTTTTAAAAAGCTAATTAAAGTGACTATTTTAAGAAATACTGTCCGAATTGAAGATAATTTTCTCTGCTGTATGTGATAAACTGAATACGATTGCATAAACTGAAAAATTATGGACCACAAGTATAAAACCTTAACTTTATGAATTTGACCAAAGATGTTAATACGGTATTTGCCTTAGCACCGAAGAATTTGCACGAATAGCAACGTGCTTAAATAAAATAAATTACAAACTAGGATGGATATATGTAATATATATTTCAATACAATATTTCATATCTCATGTTAACAATGTAAAATATATCTGAAATTGTAACTAAAGAGTATAATGCAATTTTTAAAAATGCATGGTAGAATAATATATAAATAAAATAGAAAATAACTTACCCAAGCCACTTGGTCTCTCTGGTACATGTGGCAGGCAAGGTAGACAATAGGCAGCGAAGAACCACATAAAGCAGAAAATAAACAATGAAATTAGGATTTAGTCAAATGTTCACATAACGTTAGTTAAGTTTTATTGTAACAATTAGATGAATCACATTGTGAATAGTGGACTTATTAACAGGCGATAGAGAGGACCATAGATTGTTCGTCATCTCTGCTATCTCCACGACATAATATCTGAAATAATCATCAATATCGTTCCCTTAGGGGTTAAAAAGGTGAAAGGGTCCACAAGTACACCCTTTGAATCCCAAAAGGCGATATCTATGTTTTCAATAGTTTAATCATGTTGACACATTTAAATACTGACCAGTACATGATACTGTAATGTTTATGTCGAGAAGGAAATTTTGTGAGGCTGCATCCAGCTTCTCCTTCCATGTGTTCTTTGGGACGAGATCAGGACTTATAACATCGCCAGCACCCCACAAGAAAACCTCATTCTCCTCCTCACATACGAAATCACCCCCCACCCAGCGACTTGGCAGGTAATACAGGTAGTGACCTAAATTCGGCTTTCTCTGTTTGTAGTAAAATTTGTCGTTGCATATTTGATCTGTCTTCAGCTCAAAGAAACCGTCAGCATCTCTGTGCAAGGCAACATCTTCCAACTTGACCCATTTACAACCAGGTTCATCTGAGCACACAGAGAAGGTAATAATAAAAGCAATAGTACAAGTCTCAACATGTAAAGTCTCTCTGTATGATACTATGAGAGAAAATAGGAAGAAAATATTAATATTGGTACAGATCCTCAAAGTACAAATATAAATCTATATGTTACAAGATACATAAAATACTGAAGTAGAAAGAGTTAAAAAATTATTATAATAAATTATCAGTATTGCTGCTTTTGAGGCTAAAATGATTTCATCCCCAAAAGGAAGATATTTATGTCTTGAATTAATTCTAACGATGTTGAATGACACATTTAAACAGCGTATGTACTGACCAATACATAGAACTGTAATATTTCTGTCGAGATGGAATTCCTTTGAGGCTGCATCCAGCTTCTCCTTCCATGTGTTCTTTGGGACGAGATCAGGACTTATAACATCGCCAGCACCCCACAAGAAAACCTGAATCTCTTCCTCACACATGTAATCACCCCCCACCCAGCGATCACCACCATTTGTCAGGTAATACAGGTAGTGACCATTTGCCGGCTTTATCTGTTTGTAGTAATATTTCCCATTACACACGTCATCTGTCTTCAACTCATATAAACCGTCAGCATCTTCGTGCAAGCCAACATCTTCCAACTTGAACCATTTACAATCAGGCTCATCTGAAAACACAGAAAAGGTAATAATAAAATAATTTAAAGCCTGCGACCTATTCAACCTGGTGATCATCATCTCCATCGCGTTTGATGCAGATGGACATGATGTAATATGTTGTACTAATTTAGTCCTTTCCTCAAATAGGTGACGCAACATCTGTCTATCTGTGTCAGAGCAAATAAATATCGATATTGATATTGGTACAGTACGGATATTAATGTATATGTTACAATGTACATAAAATAGTCAAATAAAAAGTATTTACTAACTTATACTGTTACTCTCATTCATACACAAAAGTACCTCTGACAAATAACAATAAAACAGTCGCATGCTGGATGTCAGTCTAATATTACCAAATTATGAGATACGTTTCTAAATAATCATCAAATTCGCGTTATCATGGTTATGAAAAATTATTATTATTCTGATGCGGTGATGAACAATAAAAAATAAAACGGCCTATGTTAATGATACACCAATTATTTCATTGTCGCTCAATAGATGTTTTATGTTTGCTATATATAATGTTTTACCATGTTTAATCAAGTTACGTTTCCAGTTTTTAATGTCCTCTACATCTATAAACATTATGGTCAATGTTTGTATATATTTGTATATGTACCGGATAAATGATGACATCAGCGTGGAAAGAGGAAGAATCAACTTGATGTATATAACATGACTACGTACATATTTTGTCATATTCAGGACATAAAAATAAATTATAAATGTGTATACTCTCAGTAATAGAATGGTCGGTACTTATTGATTTTGTCACTGTATGTAATATATACTGCTCATTAATATGTTGCTGCGGTGTGTACATAATTATAAAAGGACCCTACACTCGTAATAAGGGGAATAAAGGGATCTCGAATGTTTCTGTGGTACTTAAATAAAGAAAGGCTTCATAATTATAGGGGTATATAGGCCTACTCGTTTTTTTACAACTATTTTACCATACAAAAAATCCGACAAAAACCTGCTATGTTAATTGTATATAGTATAAATATACATTCATTTAATTTGACGTTTTTAACAACCACATACTTGCTGAAGAATTTATCTTTATATATCGCAGTGGAAAACCAGGTGTCAAACCCACATGTAGGCCCTATGTCGATGTGAACCTAACCACATACCGCAATTATTGCCAGTCTTCATCGCTAAAATATAGCGATATAAAGGGGACGCGTCAGTTACTTCCTAGAGTAGCAAGTCCATTCCATTTTATTCCACGGATCATCAGGAGAAGTACATCCCCCTTATTATAGCCCGGTAAACAAATGTGGATTTTTTAGGGTAACCTTGTTCTGGCTGATATAGTTTTTTTCGACTGATTATGCATCTCTAGCATCCTAGTTATGGTATCCTGGCAGATGTCGGTTTCTAGCCCTTGAGAGATTTTTTAAAAAGCAAAATTTAAAAAGGCCGCCAAAAAATCACTAAATTTATGATATTTTCACCAAACCATGTTTTTGGTATCAAAGAATGCAATTAAATAAATGAAAACTTTATTCGACATTGTTATTTTTCAAACATCAAAATGGCCGCCATGAAATCACTAATGTTACCATATATTACTCAATATTTGAGATAGAGACTTGATTTTTTCACCAAACCCTATGTTTTCGGTATCAACGAATACAACAAAACACATAAAACGTTATGGCCATCATTATCATACAAAATTTAAAATGACCGCCATGAAATCACCAAAAGTTATCATACTTTCGTCAATGAGTTTTTCATCAAATCAGGTCTCTGTCTGAAATATTGAGGAAGATATGAATATTGATTAATGATTTTTGAAAATCTCAAATATTGAAGAAGGTATTTTTATTTTTGCGTTTTTTTTAAATCTCTCAATGGTTAGAAATTCACATCCGCCGAGATATCATCACTAGGATGTTGGAGATGCATAATCAGTCGATAAAAAAACTATATCAGCCAAAACAACGTTACCCCCCTTGGCTTCCGGCCTATTAATATAAGTCATAATGGAGCACAAATACCATCAACCCTTGACCTGCTGAATTGTTTCAATTTTATTTTTAGTCATTTGAAGCTGGAATTGCTAACGCAATTTCCAGCTTCAAATGACAAAAAATATTACTATCTATGAAAAATAGACATGTCTAAGATTAAATTATTGGATCATCTAAGCATTTACTAAAAACTATTTTATCAAAATTAGGTGATATTTTTATTGAACTAAAACATCCTTAGCCCCGTATATATCCGGGCATAGAAGGAAAAGGGTTAATAAAAGCCCCGTGAATTATCGCACTCGAACCGCGATGCATGTGGGATGGATCCCTGATATCTCCTAGTGGAGAGTAATGGCTACAACATAAATATGAGGAAATGACAAAAGAACTAAATTATGGCAGATGTCGTTTTGATGACGTTGCCCCAAAGTTGGTTTAATGTTGGCTCGTCGTCGGAGACGATGGGCCAACATTAAATCAACATTGGGGCAACGTCAACATTCGGTGGATTCGACACTTTCAGCACAAATTAAATCTAGTGTTTCACTTATAATATATAAATATAATATCCACATATTATGCGTCCCTAGCAATTGAAGGGTCTAGCCTCCCCCCCCCCTCCGTACTGCAGCACGTGGTTAAGTGGTTTATTATAAAATTGTAGAGCGCATATTCTGATAATACGCCAGTTGTCTTATTTTTAGCCCAAATAGCCTATATTATTATAGCATATTTAGCTTCTTAATATTAGCTGTTTTACTTTTTTACTTTATCTGAGCTTATTGATATCACTTTTTTATTACAGGGTTAGGCTCTATACCACAGCTATTTTTATGACTTGTAGTGTGGAGCTCTAACTCAATAATATATAAGTCTCAATAGACCATGTAGATCCGTCAACAAATATTTATATATACATGTACTAGTGTGGTAAAAAAGTATTATGACATACCTACTGAGTAGACCGACCCCAACAGTAAACAAACACCTACAAACAGAAAAACAACAAACCTATATAATTATCTGTTATATAATATTATCCTGGTGCATGCAAGAATCGAATGACCGTTTCTACATTTATTCATTATAAATTCATTCATTCATTCATTCATTCATTCATTCATTCATTCATTCATTCATTCATTCATTCATTCATTCATACATTCATTCATTCATTCATTCATTCATTCATTTATTCATTCATTCATTCATTCATTCTTTCATTCATTCATTCATTCATTCATTCATTCAAAAATAAGCCCAATCTGAACAAAAATTCCAGCATCCCCACTTCCCTGCTTTATTTATGGTTGTACCCTAAAGCTAGTATGTCACCGGGCTTGCGACTGATTGGCGACTGAGACGAATGGAAATTCGTCTGATTCTGTTTTTAATCTTTATTTTGTCTGAAGCTAATCGCTAAGAATAGTATATCATTCGTATATCATTCGTAAATAGGTTGCTCACCTCGATTTCAGTCGTCGCCAGATTTTGAACATGTTCAAAATCTGGCGGCGACTGATCGACGAATTAATTTTGTTAATTGGTCGTTAATTGGTCTGTAACAACTCTCAAATTAGTCTTTTTACTCGCCAAGACGTCTTCAGTGGTTGCTTAAACGTCGTACTTCGCTCTGTTCAGTAGTCCCTGAAATAATAGTTGGCGACTCCTAGAAACCATTTAGCGAATATGACGAACATGGAGTGATTAAATTACGACTGATTTCAGACTGTCTAGCGACTGTGAAACGACTGTCTAACAATCTTTAGCGAACGTCCTCAGCCTCAGCGACGCCTCTACAAACTGTGACGAATTTATTTTAATTACTGGTGTGGGGCAACTGATAACCGACAACAACAACAACTGCTTAACGAAACAATCATAATATCATAATAGGTGCTGAACCTGACCAATCCACACCAACTCCATCCAGTAACCAGGCTGATTCTGACAACACTGCAGCTGGTCCACCCTGTAACAATGTAAAGTAACAGGTGGCTAAATTGGGGTTTCGGTAAGTAAAGGGTAGAATAAACATGCTGTCCTGGGCTGTTTACATGTGAACCACATGGTGGAGACGGTACTGCGACAAGTACTAATTGTCATACAGGACGTCCCCTAGTTCTAGAGGCCTGTGTGAGTCGGTTCTGGAAAACAGCCCAGGAATGTGAATGTATATCAAAGTAAGGATCCTGATTGGTGTAGACGGCATTTCATCAGAGGAAGTGACCGCACCCGTCGGGATCCGCTATAAAGGAAGGCGCCCACAGCCTTCGTGAGGAAATTCAGAGGAAAATTCAGGGAGAAATTGGGGAGTATTGTAACAGAGACGTTTCGGGTTTGGCTAAGTTTAGTGGGAGTTGCTTCGGTATCTAACATCTTGTAGATCACTGAAGCAACAGCAAAATTACACAACGAGATATAAGTACTAACATCAGTGTACTGAGAAATTGAATGTTTTATGCTTAATATATATTTTATATATA
Organism: Flabesymbios commensalis; assembly: GCA_964017125.1. Taxonomy (NCBI): domain Eukaryota; kingdom Metazoa; phylum Annelida; class Polychaeta; order Terebellida; family Flabelligeridae; genus Flabesymbios; species Flabesymbios commensalis. The sequence goes on along the minus strand of OZ024905.1, from coordinate 35,708,199 downwards.
TTCAAGAGTTAATTTAACTTTATCCACGAGTGTTGTGTTTGCCGTGCCAGAACAATTGGACACCCGACGATAGCGTGTCAACGTATCACGGATAAGACCCGTTACATTGGTGCCGTGACCAGGATTTGTGTCACGGATAAAACCAGTTTACATTGGTGCCGTGACCAGGATTTGTGTCACGGATAAAACCCGTTTACATTGGTGCCATCTGACAGGATTTTAATTTGAAAAGCAAATTAAATCAATTCAAGAACCTGGTTGAACAACTTGTAAAGTTACAAAAGTGACTGGACAGTGGCACGGCAAAACTAAGATAAGTGGATAAATACTAGTTAATGTAGTGGTTGCTATCAGAAGCCGCTACTGTTATCAAGACGGGGATAAATAAACGGGATCCAGAAGGAATCAGTATCCAGACGGAGTTGGGCGTTTGCCAGGACTGACGGGAATGCACAGGACAGACACGGAGTTGGGCGTTTGCCAGGACAGACGGGACCTAGAGGACAACAGACAGACGGAGAAGGATCGACAGGATCTAGACAGAAGCTACATAACGTTGGGATAGCTGGCTACACACATACATGTAGTCGGAGGTCAGTTATTTTCTAGGCTGCTGTAGTTAATGTTCATTGATCTTTATATTTTTGAGAAGCTTTTGGCTGATCCATTGGAAAAACAAAAAAAAGAATTATTCCAGTTAACTGGTATCTCTGATCTCCCGGGGAAAACACATTTTGACAATGCAATCCAAAAAATTCAAAAGGGGGGACTAAAGTTCTATACAACAGCATTGTAATCAAGACAGGGTTAAAATGGGAAGATAATCGGGACTACTAGTGACAAATATTACAGCTGAGAATAATAAGAAGACAATACTCATTAGGGTCCAGTGTACTGTGGGACTTACGGTCGGACATAAAAAGACGCAAACAAGCTGGGGGAGGTACTTGTGTGTACAGAGACTGTTTACTATTGAGTATACAGTGACGGGGGGAGGTGATAAGGCAGTAGGCCTAGGATAAGCGGGTCAAATAACTGCGCCCCAGAAAATAAGCATCAATCAAAGGATTGATTAGACAGTTCAGAAATTATGTGGAAACATATAAGGCGAACTGAAGAGGTGAATATGGAGGAGATTCTGGGGATAATCCGCCAGTATCTCACAGCCATAAATCAGAGACGATCCATTGAACGAGGACGTAAATAATGTTGAGAAATAACATTATTAGGACAAGTCACTCAGAATGGTCGTTTCCGGTGGTGTAACTGAGAAATCAGATTGGTTAATCAAAAATGATTTTGTGTTGATTTTCGAAATTAAATAAATATTCGCAAGGATTTGTATTGATTTTCAGAAAATAAATAATTATTGCAAGGGGCTAAAAGCATTATTCGGATTTTTTTTTTAACTCTAAAATACAGTATTAATGCTAGAAAAAAAATACAGTCGAAATTTAATTTGTTGTTAAGGAATATTACATAATATTAGTGCGTATACGAAATGTAAGAAGACACAGTGCAGACATGGTTAGACGGTGGCCCGTATCACAAGTTAGTAAAAATATACCGAAGTATGTTCAGCTCAAAGTAGCTGTAACGCGTGATAAGACGCAGGGCAAAATTTGCTAACATGTCTGACGGTAAATCTGAAGACAATCTCCCCGTGCTCATGTTGAGCTAAGATTATCTGAATGTTACATTTCAGATATAGCGGAGATGAAAGGTGAATATGAATGATTATTGAGAATTATGTAAGCACAATTAAAAATTGGGAAAACGCGAATTGCTAAAGAACGAGGTTCATAAAGGGAGGGAAATTTGTTTTTAAAAAAAAGTAGATAAACGTAAACAACAACGCGACAGCGAATAAGGTGAGGTAGATAATGCAGATATCAGTAGTAGGTTTAACGCTGATATGGGAATAAATGTTGATAATATTCATGAGAAGAATTTATCAATGAAGGAAAGGTGCTCTCTCCTGATCAGGGAGATGCAAATATCAGTAGTAAGTTTAACGCTGATATGGGATTAAATTTGATAAATTTCAAGAGAAAGAAATTATCAATGCGGTAACAAGGAGGATATTAGAGGAGTTAAAAAGTTGATAAATTTCAAGAGAAGAAATTATCAATGCGGTAACAGAGATCGCCCGGGGTTTGAGGATATGGTACAGATATCAGTAGATGTGCACGCTGATATTAACGCTTGATAAAATTCAGGAGAAGAATTTATCAAGGAGCATAAGCTTGATAAATTACAGGACAAGAATTTATCAATGAGCAGTTGCTGAGGTAACCGAGTATACCCCTTGTCGAGGGGAAGATATCAGCTTATGTGTAAGTTGGTACATGTGTAAGATGAGGTGTTGATAATAGTAAAGAGAAATACTAATATCACAGTATACCATCATCGGGGGGATATCAGTAGAAAGTTACGCTGATATGTGACTGAAGTTGATAACTTCAGGAGAAGAAGTTATCAACACATGAGATAGTATAAATGGGTTTAATTTTAAGAGAGAAAAAAAAGTAAACCAACGTACGAGCATCAGGTAAGAAAAAATGTTATTGTGTTACAGTGCCAGAGCTTTGCTAACTCATGGCGGCTGGAGGCATAATAACATTGGTGGCTGCAATGGATATGGGTAGTGAATACAGTAGAACCCATTGTTTTAACGGCTATATGTTGTTGGCAATAAACGCTATCAGACTACAGTTCGTCCAGCTGTTTCGTATGGTAAACTAAACATGTCATGCCATGCTTTCGCTGACCAAATGACTTTAGCACGTTATTACTATCACGAATCAGAATATCATTTAAAATCTATAGGCAAGCTGGTCCATTTGAATAAATTTACGGGTGACATTGTGTGGGGACCGCTCGACGAATTAGGTGACGACATAGATCTAATAGATGAAATAAATAGACTACCAAAATTAAATGACATAGATGACATTCCCTTAAGTCAATTGATAAAGAAGCTACATCGATCTAAGATCGTAACTATGACACCAGTAGAGAAACGCCACAGGTATGTTACCTTCACACTGGGAGGGTTAATGATTTTGATAATAGCGGGGTAGGTGCAGTGGGCATAGTATACTGGAGATACCCTGGGATAATTAATAAATTGTTAAAAAAATGAGAAATTACGCAGCCTAGACTTTATAACACCTGCAAGTGCCCAAACATCAAGTGGTGAGAACACGGAGGTGTTGGCGCTGTCTGAGACGGTCAGAGGTCCAATCAGACTGGCTTCCTGATGACTGGATGGTAGTGCACGTGTGTAGGAGACGTCCTACAAGATACATTGATAATCGTGAGATTATATTGACTGTATATAAACTATGTTCCAGAGGCAGAGAATGCTGAGAAGTGTATTTAAAATGTAAATTGTAAGTAAAGCATCATATATGATTTTAGAGTGTATTCCACTCAAGACATTGTTCCAGAGAAGAGGATGATATACTTATATATTGAATAAACCTGATATTATAATGACTGTAACTATGCAATAACTATGTTCCAGACACCGTATATGCTGGGAAGTGATGTTTAAAATGTAAATTGTAAGTAAAACATCATATATGATTTTAGAGTGTATTCCACTCAAGACATTGTTCCAGAGAAGAGGATGACAATACATATACATTGTTTAAGTAAAAATAATATATATTTGTATAAGAAAAATATAGGTGGAAGATGTGCGCACCTCCGAAACTTATATTTTTATTTTTTTATATGATTTTACTAATCATAGGGATTTTAAGGGATTGAAATATGGAATTCAAGCGTGTGAACAAGTTGGATTCCATAGGGGGAGGTATGTAACAATGTAAAGTAACAGGTGGCTAAATTGGGGTTTCGGTAAGTAAAGGGTAGAATAAACATGCTGTCCTGGGCTGTTTACATGTGAACCACATGGTGGAGACGGTACTGCGACAAGTACTAATTGTCATACAGGACGTCCCCTAGTTCTAGAGGCCTGTGTGAGTCGGTTCTGGAAAACAGCCCAGGAATGTGAATGTATATCAAAGTAAGGATCCTGATTGGTGTAGACGGCATTTCATCAGAGGAAGTGACCGCACCCGTCGGGATCCGCTATAAAGGAAGGCGCCCACAGCCTTCGTGAGGAAATTCAGAGGAAAATTCAGGGAGAAATTGGGGAGTATTGTAACAGAGACGTTTCGGGTTTGGCTAAGTTTAGTGGGAGTTGCTTCGGTATCTAACATCTTGTAGATCACTGAAGCAACAGCAAAATTACACAACGAGATATAAGTACTAACATCAGTGTACTGAGAAATTGAATGTTTTATGCTTAATATATATTTTATATATATTCAAGAGTTAATTTAACTTTATCCACGAGTGTTGTGTTTGCCGTGCCAGAACAATTGGACACCCGACGATAGCGTGTCAACGTATCACGGATAAGACCCGTTACATTGGTGCCGTGACCAGGATTTGTGTCACGGATAAAACCAGTTTACAACCCATAATACTGGAAAGCGGACGAAGAAAGGCGAGATGGAAGATGTATACATGAAGTGATACTGAGAAAGACCAATTGACATCATTTCTGGAAGCTGACCCTGCCTTCCATGTGCATCTTGGATTGGAGTTCAGCTCGAAATGAATGCTGCAGGACTGAGGAACCTTTTTACATGCCCAACATCATGATTTGTCTAGTTCGTCAACAGATTGTACAGAATTCGCTCAGCAGTCGTCAATAGATTGCTCAAGAAAGGTAAACAAGTCTGAAAGCAGTTGCCAAGTTTGCTTCATTTGCTGCAAGGTCGGACCAAGGTCGAAATACTGTCGCTGCATGTTAACGACGAATTAAAGAATTTACGACGACAGACATGCGCCACGTTAGCGAACATTCGTCAAAAGTATTCAAACAGACACCAAGTTGTCGTCTGATTAGCTGAGCGGTCGTAAGCATGTCGCCCCACTGTTGTTGATAAGTCGTTATAGACCACAATCGCTAAAAATTTTGACAAATACGTTAAGCAGTCGTTTAAAAACGCAGTCCTGGGAGTCGCTAACAGTTGCCCAGCAGTCGTTTCTTGGTGAGATACTAGCTTAACATAACAGTGTAGCGATGGTTATCTGCCCATTCCCTGTGGCTATATAAATGCTATGAATGGGTTTTTAGGCCACCTTTGTGCACATATAGACTAAACTGGGCCAGGAGCACCTTCTGACTAAGGTGAGATGAATGCGATGACACTACCCTCCAGACACAGGATTCGAAATTCGAGCCTTGGTGGTCTGAGGCCGAACACGCTACCTCTCAGTCACGGAGGCACCCCACAATATTGAATCTTTACATTTTGTTTCTTTGAAACTTGAAGGCCTGAGTTTGGTTCCAAACGTAATCTCCGACTTTCCAAGCAGGCAGCTTTAACCACTGCACCAGGGCCCCCGCCCTGCTGTGGCTATATAACTTGGTGTGATGACCACGATGACAGATACATGACTGTATCAGTATATAGATACATCACACGTAGACTGCCCAGTGAGCTAGTGATACGTTGTGCAGAGTAGAGACTGCCAATAAAGGTAGTGTATGGTGCAGAGTCAGACCACACGTCATTAAAGGAACTGTGTAACTTTTCTAATTTTAATTTGACAAGTATGTCATTTTTCATTAAACATCTATTATTCCTACTATGCATTTTAATATTATTTCATTAAAGGGATAGATTACTGCTCATAATACGCGGGACAAGGGGCCCCCACAAAGCACCGCGACATAGACACCATAATCTACAGTCGATAATCTGAGTAATTTTCCAAGGTATCATCATGTACATTTGTATGGGTAGAAACAGTTTCTGTAGAAGGATTTCCATCGTGAGAGCAATAAAAATAACAAATGCTTCAGTCGGTTGGTGTTTGTTTTTAATTTCAACTGAAAACAAGGACCGGATACATTGTATAGCTCTCAGACTGAAAAGCGTTCTGTGAAAACTGTTTTTACACATACAAATTTATATGATGATACCTCGGACAATCACACTCAAATCACCGACTGTCAACGAATGAAGCTTCCGCTGTGGACCACACGAATAAAAATAAATGGTAAGCTCAGCTATTTAACCCTTTAACCGCCGGTGCCGCATATATTCGGGTTTTCATTTTTTATTAGCACATTAAGTACCACATTTTAAACATGTTAAAGATAATATGTGAAATTAACCAGCAAGATTTGAAAAGAGTTGACCTCCATTTCGTCAAATCTGAATAATTTTCACTCACTTGAAGTTGTGGATCGAGTCAGCGAGACACAACTTCAAGTCGGTGAAAATTCAAATTGAATAATTTGGCGGTTAAAGGGTTGGAAGAAAATAATAGAACTCTAAAGCAAAAATTTCCATTGTTAGCTCAATGGCTGGGTACTGCTGGAACACATTGTGTTGCTGCGCTAAAAATATCTGTGATAAATACGTTCTAATATTTAATACTGATAATAATGTCGCGGCTTCGTATTCTAATCTATGGTAATGTTTCCCTGCTCTGGGGTAGTCCTTCCAGACCGCGATGTAAAAACCTCACCCACACACCCTCTCACTAATTCACTCACTGATTCACTGACTGACTCAATCATGTTTGAGGTCGTTAAATGTTACATATAATTAATTGGTGATTTTAATGGCTTAATAATACAGCTGCATGAGCTACACTCACTTACCTCCTGCTTCCTGTATAAAGGGACATCGTGAGTACCAAAGCACATAAATCAGTACGTGTAGTGACCTTATACTACCTTACCTATAACATAATTATTATCAAGGTGGTGCATTTGCTACCAACAAATACAACTAGTATAATAAAACGGTTCTCATGGTTCTTACTCATGTTATCATTTCAGGTCACCAGTGGTTAGCGAGTTATTTATTTATTTATAATTATCTTTTAACCATTTCCATTTTTTCAATTTAAAATTATGATTTAAAAATATTTTTTCAATTTAAAATTATTTTAGAATTAAAAAGGTACTTTTAGCTGTTTGAGACAATTGAAATAATAACTTAATTAAATTTTAAATGAGTGTTTAAGTTAAAAAAATATGAAAATAAAATATGCCGTGTATGGCCTAGAAATTCCACATATCGCCTTCGAAAATCATTGCAAATGGAAAGCAAATGTTAAAGCACGTAACGTCCAGTTATTGTCTACTTTGAGATCCCAATTTATCATGCCATAATCACGACACTAAACAGAAAACGTGTAACATGTCTGAGGAGATGAGAGAAGTGGGCGGTCTGCACGGCCTGATTTATATAGTGGTGGTTTTTTTGTTGGATACTTTAGGAGAACCCCAAGTACATAATTATGATCCACGTATTTATGACTCAACAGTATTTATGTAAGCAGTGTTGCTTTGCATAGCGTTCTCGGTAAATCTACAAAGATCTATTTGAATTATTCTAATTACTGGAAACCATATTATATTACTAAATCTCTTAATCATGTTAATGTTATTATATGGATTACTACAACTAGTAGAAGTAGCGTGGTCCCAGAATAAGTATTGTGCGACATGGTGGAAACAGTTGACAAAATATTAAGTTCACCATGTATGTACAATCGACACTTTTGCACTATTTTAATTGTGTATTATAGTCCAACAGGAGAAGAAACATAAAATGACAGCACGATGAATTGATGAATTTTAAAACAATTTATATTTTATTATTGTTATGTCGGCAAGCATGGTAAGCCTGCACGAATATTATTTTGCACAGGGATTTCAAATCTCTCAAGTTCCAAGTGAAAATTACGTTATCAACATGAATGTACTGTATACTGGTGATTCAATGGTGTATTAGTGAAGATGTTAAATTATATATAATCACGGCTTCGCGTGACTATGGTCTTCTAACCAACATATCTCATCAGCTGTTATGTAAAACCGTTTTAAATGGCTTTCGTGACAATATCTAAGAGAGCAATCGTGGTGGGGGTCGAAAACACCCTTCATCAACAAAATTTATTATTGTGATCTTCTGATTTTGGAACAAAATGATTTATTGAATCGTGTAAATTTTCCTATTCCAATCTGAAATTAAATTAAAGCTGTCAAATGTGCTGGATAACTTCCGGTGAACCGACCTACTTAGCACACACATGTTTTACTATTGGTTAATCCAGGATGAACTAAGTAACTATGTGGTCGAAACAGGTTGAAGTTTTGGTTAACCGGTGGTGAACTGCATTATGTAGACGACATCTCTTCAATATTGGTTAAGCTATGGTGAACCATGTATATGACACAGATTATAGTATTGGCTAACCTATGGTGAATATAGATGACACGTGTTTTTTCTATGATGAGCTTACATCAGAGGTAGACGATACATGTTTTAATATTGTTTAACCTATGGTGAACTTACCTCAGGTGGACGATACATGTTTTAGTATTGGTTATTAACATATGATGAACTTACCCATGTATATGAGAGGCAGAATATGAATGTTCGCCATGATGATGGGGTGGGTGCCACTGGTATCCCGTATATATCAGGATCAGCTCGGATAGGACAGCAGAACTGAGAGCGACGCCCCAGCCGTCAGTATCAACGTCATTCAAATCAGTACCTATGGGACACAGTACTAGTGTATTGTATGCTGATGAAGGTAACAGTGAGTATAAGTAGTGCGCCTGAATAACGAGCTGGCATGTCACTACATCACTCACTTTGTGACAGACCTATCCACAGAAAGCGTGACGATCACAAGTCACCGTGACACAACATCTGTTGAGAATCCCTGATGAAGACGAGCCCTGCGTGACAGCCAGCACGTATTGTAATCCCTATATATCCCGGTGTCCCTCATGGACGCTCAGACACGATACCTTCTCCAGTTAGAGGTGTATATAGCGGGGAATGATGGAGTCAGTGGACCTCGCGGTTCACTGATTCCATCATGTGTGTACTGCGCCAGGTCATAACAACTTATTGACAGGCTGTAGTGTCAGTATCTCGTTGCACATGACCGAGTGTCACTACGAGGCCGTGACGAATATATAGTGGTAGCTCACAGGAGTGTATTCTCTATCCCGTGGTCACCACAATAACATAACCCCGGGATAATCAGATATGTATTTATTTTAGCCAATGTCGTTAAAGCGTCACTAACGACTGTCCTGTCAAACCAGTATGGCTCGCCTGTAAGCAATGCAGAAGCAGAATCTAGAGAACATGGCATGGCGCCTTGGGTGACAAATGTTGGCGGCTGGTAGGAGGTTGTGCGCTCTGTCAGGTGTGTAATGGTGACAGGTAAAGGGAGCACTTACCACTATATGCCGCCCACCCCATGAGCCCCGTACTCTATGCCAACCAGACAGGCAGTTCATCGCAGGACATCACCAGTACGGGGTCAATCAATGGCGCGGAGTCGTTAATAGACCGGTTCACCTACCTCAGTAACCTGTACCTATTTAACTGTATCCAAAGCGATATAGGTGGTGATCGCAAGCAGATCACATAACTCTTTCCTTTGCGCCTCCCTCTCCTTTAATTATTTCACAATAAATTAAAAAATAAATTCTTCAGAAAATTTAACACATAATATTATATAGAGTTGGCCTGCTATTAATAATTTATAAATCACGTTTCAATAAATTACAGAAAGATACATTTGAAACCAGAAAGCACTTCAAACTTGTGGTTGTGGATAAGTGTCAATTAATTATTGTATATTTTCATCTTAAGATACACTTTTAGAAAGTCTCCTAGAATGTATAAAATCCGCTGAAGATGGGATTAGCTTTAAATGGCTTCTGGACCAGCCGGCTTCACGTTGATTCAGGCTGACTCTAAAACAATTGGTACATATTTATTCTTACACTTGTAAGATTTGATAACAGTATAATCTGATATTACAGACTTTTATTTTAATTTGAACACATTTTCTGTTTCATTTGCATGTCTTCATCTCTTATATATATGCATATCTGTATGAAATGAGATAAATGATGTCTTATATTTTAAAGTGTCTTATGTTTTATCAGTCCAATGTTGACTGGATTAGTGTGTTTACTTCTAGTTCTCCACTACGGTGGCCACATGTCGTAAATATAGTTGTCAGTTACCATACAGTACACATGTCTCGAACCAGTGACTGGTCTGCCAGCGTGTTATGTCTGTTTTAACTGTATATTATTAATTAGTCACACGCTATGGATTCAAAAGAAAATAAATTATATCCTACTTGTAATAACAAGCGAAAGGGCGACACGAAACAATAGCCAAAATTGGCCTATGTGTTTTTAAGCTGGACAAATATATCTTATACTGGGACGCAGGAGAAAATATTGATACTGATGAAGAGATAACGTTTATCACAGTATTCGAACTTGGGTGATGGTGGCTTGTGGTGAAGCACTTTCAAATATCTGAGAAAAGAGAAATACTGTTAACATAAGGCATTGTTTTATGGCTCCACTCCAGATCAGTACATAGCAATCATGACGTATCACTCGATGTCGGATTAATGTTGGGCCAGCGTCTGCGACGCTGACCCAACATTAATCCGGCATTGAGTGGGCGTGTGGTGTTTGCTGGGTATGTACCTGCACGACCTGTGTGTACGTGGCATCATGTGATCATTACGATAGCTCTGGTAAACGGTGATAGATCACGAGGAATATGGCACCAGCAGGTGACTTAAACCAGCAGTAATAAACTGGTAATTCTAATTAATACAGAACGATTTTAAACAGACATTATGCAATTTAGAAAATATCACTTTTTAAAAAACATATTTGATTGATAGCGCGGATTTCGTAAAAAAACGATATACCAACGAGCATGATTAATTTAAACAAAATATAATAAACGAGCGATCGATATGTATGAAATCATACATATCTTTCAAAGTAAAATGAAATGAATGGTTTTAGGCCACCTTTCTGCACATATAGGCTAAACTGGACCAGGAATATCTCCTGAGGATGGTGAGATGAATGAGATGACACTGCCCTCCGGACACAGGGTTCGAAATTCGAGCTCTGGCGCTAAACATTTTGTTTCTTTGAAACTTAAAGACCAGAGTGGGGTTCGAACCCGCGATCTCCGACTTTTGAAGCAGGCAGCTTTAACTACTGTACCAGGGCCCCTGCCCTATTTCTTTCTACTGTGGAACGAACATGCGCTGACAGTCGGTAATCTGAGTACTTTTCACCGAGGTATCATCATTAACATTTGTATGTGTAAAACCAGTCTCTACCGAGCGATTTTCAGCGTGAGAGCAATACAATTTATGATGCGATACCCCATGTTTTCAGTCGGTCATTTCGAAATTAAAAACAATCACGTTGGCTACCAACTAAAAAATATTTAAGTATCGCATCACTAATTGTATAGCTCTCAAGATGAAAATCGTGCTACAGAAACTGTTTTCACACATACAAATGTATATGATCATACATCGGGAAATTACTCACATTGCCGACTGTAATTTATGATGTATATGGCGCTTTGCTTTCTGGGGGCCCCTTGTCCCGCATAATATGAACAATAATCTTCCCCTTGAGTATAAAAATATAAATACATATAGTGGTAATAATAGATGTTTTATGGCAAATAATAATACTTGTCAAATGAAATGTAGAAAAGGTATACATTATTTGTTGTGTGGTGATATGGAGGATCATTATTGTAGGGTATCAAAAAAAATATCGGGACTTATATAATGCCATGTGATTCTACATAGTGTTCTCATAAACTCCACAATTAGATTAAAAAAAAACGTTTTTTTTCTCTGTTTCAAATAAAAAAATATATTCCATATTATATCTAGGTATATATCTCAACATCTCACTCAATGTGTATACTGGTGTAGAGTTGACATCATAACACTGTCTCTTATAGTACGGTTCTCCATACCTGGTAATTGCAACATAGGCTACTTTATTACTTGTATTCAATCACATTAACATAGATATCTGTAAAAAGTAATAAAATTTGTCTTTTACAATTATTTTGTAGCACATGTATTTCTTAATCATAAATACCTATCTTTATAATAATACATTTAAGGAAATTTATATCCGATCTAATAAGTATTATATGTACCGGCCAATGGTATCATGGTTTAACATTTAACATGTTTAACTCGTAACATTTAACGCTATTTTATCATTGCGTACTCGAAGGCCAACGCATACTGACTGAACAGTGTCTTTTTCTCCATGTGACAGGTTGCACATTGTCGTACAGGCCCTGGACAGCGAGGGTGAGGCCATTACGCGACAAGTTTCAAACTGCTTTGAATTTTTTCGACGTTTTCGCTCTCGCGTTTGCCTGTTGTGCGTGTTTGGAGTTATGCAACGTTTCGTATTTTAGAGAAGAACGCGAATTTTTGAAATCTCAATATTTTGCCCGCACGGATATAAATAAATAGCTGGGGAAATCTCATGCGTTTTATGAGATAAATATAATTTTAGCTATCACCATGATCACGTACTAGGGGAGTGTACCGTACAATTAATGCCCAAAGATAAAATTGTCCCTTTCGCCAGTCAAAAGCTTCCTAACATCTAACATCTGGTGTAGTGCTTAAAGATACCTGCTTTTAAAGTTAGAGCTCGCAGGTTCGTCCCTATCTTTGGCATCAAGGTTTCAAAGAAATACATGCTTCTTCCCCGCTCATACAGCTGTATGTAATCATTCATTATTGTGGGGAGCCTATGTGATTGAGCGGTACGGTAAAGTAGGCCTACTCAATCTAGAATTTTGAATCCTGTATCTATAGTGTAGCCGTGTGTCGCGGACCTTCCGCCGTATTGGGCCGTCCGCCGTTACTCGCTAGGTTGTACACCACTTCTCTCCACTCAAACCAGTTTCAGCCAAGTCTTTTTTCTCTTTCGAAATCAGCATGGTCTCACTGACTAATTATATTTATTTACAAACAAACAAAGAAATAATTATCGAAAGGCCCGAGCAGCCTGGTTTTAGGGCTAGCCATATGCCAAACAGCAAACAAACATCGTGTCTTTCCCAACTTAACACCCAAAAACGTGCATCAAAACCTAGCTCTATGCGATTATTGTATATAATTTTGACATATAAAAAGATATAAAGCATGAAAAAATCAATAAAATATAGAATTTCAATTATTACGAGCCGGGTAGCCTATGCTGCCGTGCAAAGCCAAAAGGCATTTTCTGCTTACTTTACAAGTGAACAAATACTGCCTATCGCTATTGCAGGAGAAAATGCGGGTGAAAAGAAAAGTAATTAAAAAAGTGTCAATAAAAGTCATTAAAATATCATTTTACTTTAAAAACAGCCGCGTAAAAACCATGCATGAAAACTAATATAGGCCTAATTAGGCCCTACTGCATTTAATTCAAAGAGTAAAAACTAAATAAAATACATAAATTGCATTATTATGAAATCTTTCAAATAGTGATACAAGCACTAAAATTGGCACGAAAACAACCCTTAAAAACCGTTAGCCACCCACAAATTCAAGATGGCCGCCAATTTTTTCAAAATGGCCGCCATTAGCGGTCCACAAAAACTATTTTTCACCATAAAATTTGACTCATTTGACATAAATGCTTTGTACACATGACATCACTTGATTTTATGCAACAGTCGTGAGCTTTTGTTTTATATGGTCTAATATTTTTTTAGGTTCAAATAGGTTCAACATTATTATATATTTTTTAATTTGTATTATTAAAGCATTTCTCTTTTTTCCCCAGAGATAAATAATATATCATTGGAAATATATAGTTCTGTAGTTTCACGCCATATATTTTATTTTTACGACACGTGGTCGAGTTGTGCAATAAACGTACATTTGTGACGTCACGTTTTCATGTACTACGTAATTTTGTCATTTTCTTTCAAATATTGTCAGCATGTGCACTATGAGAATATACAGGATGCCAGGTCATTTTTTATTTGGCACCGTAAAATGTGGGAAAGCCTAGTTTCATGTACGATATGCACGTGATCCTATACCAATAAATATAATGTAGGCCTACATCTGTATCACAACAGCATGGCCGCAACGTCACTTTTTCGTGAATTGAATAACAGAGACACGATAGCCCACAATATTGCAAATCTTGTATGTGGACATTTGATTTTTTCTAATCAAGTAAGATATACCGCTGGAAAAGTCACAAAAAATATATTTTCACACAATATGCAACCCGCCTTGTCGAGTTTGAAATAAAACGTGCTTTAAATATAGAATAAATGTTTCATAACTGCCCAGTGAACACAAAACATTTGTATAACATTTGTACAACTTTGACATTTGTGCAAAATTGTAGGCCTACAAATGTTATACAAAATGTTCTGTTTGTTGGGTGGGGCATATAGGCCTATGTAACACAGTCTAGTTTCAGTTTGTAATAAATTGTCACAAAAATTGGGGTTAACTGGTAGGCCACATAACAAGTACCGGTAGGCCTAACACAATATAACTGCACATAGCAGGATTGTGATCATGCGACTACAGAAACCATGCAACACGGCCATTATTGTTATTCATCATGGATGCAGTATAGAGTCTACATGGCATACTCGAGGTAACATAATTATATTATACTCATGTTTCCAAGCAATATCATACCAAAAGGTGTTCAACTCTGGAAACCTAAAATCACATTCTAAAATAAATTATCGTTTCTCCCTTTCTCTATTTAACCCTTGAAGCGCTGGAATATTTATATTCAAAATAAGAGATCACGGGGATTTTCACTTTGAAACCATTTTAAATGTCTTAGTTTAGAGGTCTTTCCGCTTCATTTAAATACCTACGTTAAAGGGTCTACGGCCATTATACTTTTCATTTTTTTTCAGTGCAGGTGTAACCGCCCAGATTAACCCCCCACTGAACTATACCCGGGTATATTCTGAACTATAACCGGGTATAATCTGGAATATACCCTGGGGTATAGTCTGGGATCTCCCAAACTACACCCCAGGGTATATTCTGGGAGCTCCCAGAGAACACCCCACAAGCCCAGACTATAACCCATCAAATGCAGGATGGGGTATAGTCTGGGAGATAGGAGAAGGCCTATACTCTGGGATATATTATAATATGATTACAATCAATTAAAAATTTAAACAAATTATAAACTAACTCTCTAGAGGCTAGAGTAACACATGTCTCCTATGTTAACATTTTGATGGCTGGAGTATCACATGCCTCATGTGATCAATATTCTGGGGACTAGATTATCACAAGTCTCCTATATAAAACTTCTGATAGCTAGATCATTATAATTATGTCTCTTTTATTAACCATCTAGGGTCTAAGTAAAAATGAAATGAATGGCTTTTTGTGCCACCTTTGTGCACATCAAAGAACTATATCAATGGAATGCTAGCTTTGACCGTTTCCGTGGGATTTCTGTACATCGATCTCCCGTCCAAGCAGACAGCGCCAGTCGGGTGGTTGGCTACTTCCGGTTTCACTGCTTACACTGACAATACGTTGTACTTTCATCATGGATGCTGCATGTTTTAGCCCTGAAATTCATCTTTCTGATATATTTGAGGTATGTAATTTGATGTATAATATTATTTTATTTACCATATTATAATTTTAATTAATTATGTTTCCAATATTAGCAATATTGCCTCGAATTAGCCATGTTTGTACACACTCCCGTACATAGCCGCCCACGACGCCGTCGACGGTCAGTCATGTCAGTAGACCGGTCACGGCTACAGGCACAGCCTTAACTCAAACCGTGTCCGCCTCGCTGGGACTGGGGGTCTTACCTACATAACCTAGCCTCTCACCTATGCCTATTAAAATCCTGGATCCGCCCCTGCGCTGTAGTTGAATATCAAACTCACCGGCTGACGTAGCGCAGAGCCAGCGCCGCGATATTGTGAGTTCTCGGACCCCTACTATTCTTGACCTACATTAATGACCTCCCTTCCACGGTCTCGTCGCAGGTTCGTCTCTTTGCAGATGACTGTCTCCTGTATCGCCCGATAAAATGTCGGGCAGATCAGGAGAAACTGCAGAGAGACCTATCTGCGTTACAGGACTGGGCAGATCGATGGGGGATGTGCTTCAACCCCTCGAAATGCTCGGTCCTGAGGGTGTCCAGGCCGAAATCAAAAAAACCTGGAATTCCAGTACACCCTGAAAGGTGAAACATTAGAAAATGTTTCATCAACACCATATCTTGGTGTTTGCCTTAGCGAGACTCTGGAATGGGAGGCCCACATTAACAAAATTACAAGTAAAGCGAATTCCACCCTGGGCTTCCTTCGGAGGAACCTGAAGGCATGTCCCCCTAAATTAAGGGAGACTGCCTATTTCTCCCTGGTCAGATCATCCTTAGAATATTCTTCAGCAGTTTGGGACCCCTTTAGACAAAAAGACATTGATAAATTAGAAAAAATTCAAAGAGCAGCAGCAAGATTTGTCACCCAAAATTATAGACAAACAGCCAGTGTGACATCTCTCATTCAGAACTTGGGCTGGACTGACTTGAAAACAAGACGAAAAAATTCTAGGCTTTTATGTATGTTCAAAATTTTAAATGAGTTAGTTGAAATTCCTATCAATGACCGTTTAATCCCAGCAGATAGAAGAACACGTGGTGGGCACAATCAGGCTTATAAACACATCAGAGCTAACACCACACTGGGACAAAATTCTTTTTGGCATCGAACTATCCCTGATTGGAATTCTCTTCCGGCAGCTGCCACACAATCGAAAACTGTGGCAGCATTCAAGAGTCAGCTGGTCGACTAGATCTGCCAGCCTCTTTCCCCCCCTCCAGCCTGATACTCCACAATGGAGGACTGCTGGAGTATTATTTCAAAGTTCAAAGTTCAAAGTTGACAGCTTCACAGCTTTGACAGCTACTGCACTGTGTTTGTAACTGTGTAGTCTAGAAGTCTGTCCGACGGTGACAGTGGAGCCTGTGAAGGATAGGGCATAGCCATAGGCCTAGTCCAAAATAAAAGTTAGCTTTTCGGACTGCAGTCAGTCAATTCTCAAGCAATTTTCATGAATTTTTGTAAACCCTATTTTCTAGTCATTTGGCATTGATCTTAAAATTTTTCGATTTTTTTTTTTAATTCAGATGCAAATTCAAAAAAAATGTGAGAGGGCCCCCAGATGCCGCGAAAATCCCCCTTCCTTTAAACCCTAGATGCGCGCCTGAATTCCCATGCCTTCTGCGGGCATCTCGGCAAGTATTTGACGAAAATAAGGGGGGGCGTTAATTTCCCATGACAGGTTAGGTGACACTTGGCTGGAGCTTTGACTGGATGGTTTAGATTTTAAGTCTCGCTTTTATTTTAAGTTTTAGCATATCCGTGTCATCCTGTGACCCCATAAATTAATATATTTTCTGTGAATGACACCCCCCCCCCTCCCTGCTATGTACATTTGCTATATTCTCGAATTACCATTAGACATTTGATTTGGTTTTACCATTAGACATTTGACTTTTTTTTCAATTTTTTTCTCTATCAAGTTAACTAGACAATATTTCGCTAATTAATCACTCTCACGTTCTGTTAGCAATTGAAAAAAATTGTGCAGATTTTCGCTACGCAATACTGGCTAATTTCAACCCTGGACCCCGTCTTGGAAATTTGTTATGGTCAAATTACATCAGGTTTTTAATAAAGAAAAGAGTGTGAATTCTGTGACAGGTGACTTATTTGCGAAAAATACACCTCTGTACCAAAGTGGCAGAGTGCTGTGTCCGATTTTAGCAATATGAGTGACCACCTATTGACATTTAATGTGTTGAAATTTTGTTGTTTTTATTAAAGAAATGTGTATTCTATGACAGGCGACACTTGTAAAAATTCCATCTCTATACCACAATAGTGGCCGGAGGCTCTGCCCAATTTTAGTAATATGCTTTAGAAGTAATTTTGCCCATTTCGTAAGTAAATTTGTAATTGATTAGTAAAATATTGATACAGCAGTGATGAGGATCATGTCTAAGCAAATTACAACTTTGAAAAGAAAAATGACAATGAATAATTTAAAAACAAAGTTATCCTTGTCTGCAGGCCTGAAGTTTGTGTTCTGTTGGTAGCGTTTCACAGGTATACCTTGTCATATTTTAATATTTATCAAAAGAAAATATAACAAGAGCGCTGACGCTAACGATATCCCCCGCCATTAGTCAATTATGGCCTTAAAGTCAAAGGTTAAGAATTAGGTCAAAGGTCATAACCACCTTAAAGGCACATCTACACCTCGCAAGGGATGTGTGTGCAATACCAAAACAGGACAGCAAACACTTTCCGATATATTGTCATGAAACTGATCTTATCATCCGCCATCAATTAAAATCAATAATGGTCTTAAAAGCGAAGGTAAAAAAATAGGTCAAAGGTCATTAACCCCTAAAGCCACATGGATCTGAAACCCCAAAATATCGTGCAGAAATGGATAAAAATGGTATATATTAATTCACAGTTTCCTGACTGTATTGAAATCAAAGAAGATTAAATGACATAAATAAAGGACAGCTTAATAATATAATGTTTTATTTGCAGAGTATTAATGATGACATAATGATCAGTGGTCTATCAGAAAATATTGATGGCGAGTTATCACACATGAAAAAAACAGTAAGTTTAATGAATATTTTTTATATATAAACTGTACTGTGATCAATAACACTCTAACACGTGGCTTTCACTTAGTATAATGTGCATTTTTTAAGGTCAAACATACAATACTTTTTGACATAAAAAATTGCAAAAATTGAAATGCAATTTATTATTATTATGCAATTTATAATTGACTTTCTATGGCATTATGTAACATTTCTCTTATACTGAAAAGACTAATTTTCTCCATAAATATATTTATCATGAATAACATTGTTTTCAGGTTTTATGCACCAAGAATCACATCATTGTAAAGTTGCAGGAGGTCACCACTGATTTTAGTTTCCATGCGGCAGCTCTTGAAATGATGGCTGATGAATCTAAAGGTAGTATAATGCATAAAAAAAAATATTTTAAAATAAAGTTCTGCATATAATTTTCAAATCTTTTTAATACAATGATATATAAATTTATTAGGTTATTATAACATTGATTGATAATGTATATTTCCAAAATAAATAAAAATAATTGAAAAAAAATTATCAATAATTTTTTGTAAATTTTAATCCTTTAGTCTGTTGACTATATACATTGAAGTTTTATTTTAAATCATGTTTGTGGTTTATTGTTTCTGTTTTCAGTGGCAGAATTCAGTGAAAGGCTGCATGCCATCATGGAGACAGCGGAAGATACAACATCAAACATGAAAGGAATTCAGCGTGAAAAATCTCAAGCCCGTTTCATTTCTTTAAT
The DNA here is from genome assembly GCA_964017125.1 of Flabesymbios commensalis. Lineage (NCBI taxonomy): Eukaryota > Metazoa > Annelida > Polychaeta > Terebellida > Flabelligeridae > Flabesymbios > Flabesymbios commensalis. The sequence goes on along the minus strand of OZ024905.1, from coordinate 35,688,859 downwards.
TATAGAGCCGGAAAAAATATCATCATTAAATTCTTTGACAAATTCTCACCAGCTATCCATGTGGCTTTCCATGACATCTTTTGACAATTTTATATCTTCTCTGTTTGTGCCATCTCCATGTGCTCCTCCACCTGATGATTCTGTTCATTCTGAAGTAGATGACATAGTTTATTATATCGGTGGTTTTGTTATACATAAACTGTTGAAAAGGTCCTCTTGTGAAGAGAATACTTCACTGTTAAAGAAACTTGTCTCTGAGGATCCACCTGACCCCAACACACTCCTGGATGCAAAATCTTATGGTGGACTAACCAATATTTCGGCTGATGCAAAAATCTTATTTCTCCAACTGGAATTACTCTTTCGACAAAGTAATTATATTATTCATTTTCAGGCCAGTGTGAAGGATTATCTGAAGAGTGTGTTTGAGGATGATGTTGTTCAGAATTGTTTTTTTATGACAACATACTCTTTAGATCATCCTTCTCAAAACTTAGAGTTTTGTCTCAGTGAGATTACTAAATTATATTACAAAATCAGAATTCATGCAAAATGCAAACACTTAGTTGAAGATGTGAGAAATAAGAAACAAATTTCAAGAAAAGAAAAGGCTTTACGTACTAAATTATCTTAAAACAAATTATGGGGTTGTAAGAAATATATTTTGAATTTGCTCTTTAACCATTTCAGCCCTGAATTTACCATTGTCATTTTCACAACTACAAGCTGCAAATTGCTACACGGCCACAATTCTCGACTTGCAGTGGATAAAGATTACTTGAATTGGATAAAAAATGAACAAATGTTGTTACATATTATTAAGTTACATGAAAAATGCTTCTACTCCTAGGTGTAGGAAATTAATTTGCGGGTTTAAGTACCTTCAAGTTGCTCACACATTCTAAAAGGCTGACAGCCTCCCAAAAATGTACAAATATCTGGTCAGCTGTGGCTGTAGTTGTGGCGAAATATCCAAGGCTCATCTTTATGTTATTGGTTACTCCCACCACCATAAACACCAATGCATGGCTGGCCAGGTGGTTATCTTGAGTAGTCTTTTCGGACCACCCTTCTCGATCTACGAAACCTACCAATTCACCACTCCTCTTGTCATAGACCAAGTCAGCCTTGATTGATATCTCGTCGTGCATCAGGCACACCCACCTTTCATTATCAGCTAGTGTACTTGCCATATCTTTCAGTTCTTTAAAGATTTCAAGCCGAAACCCTGTCCGGGGATGCAGGACATTGGTGTAATCCCTCAGGGTCGACTCACATGGCAGCTTTACTATCCCGATCTCTCGTAGGGCACGGTATGCGGCAGGACTGGAACTGTGTAAAAGTATAGCTAATCGTATCATCATTGGATGCCACCGCATACCGCCCGGCTTCCTCTCAAACGCTTTCTTCTGCTGTTCCCAGAATAGTTTCACAAAGCAGTCTTGTTCCCCGAAATCTGCAGCCTTCACAATATCATTGAGTTTCTTATGCACGTTGTCACTAACCTCCATACTCTCCTGATCTAATCTTTCATTAATTTCTTTTAATTGTTTAAGAGCCATATTTTTCTCCATTCTCAAAAGCTTTACAGAGTTTTCAAGTCTTTTTTTTGACAACCTGCAGAGAGGCGTATTGGGTTTCACCACAGACTGTCTTTCTGTTATGCTTTCACGCATTCTTTTTTTTAGCACTAGTGTCTTGCAACTGGCACATGCCTTGCACAAAACCTCGTCTTGGTTTATTTTTTGTTGACATAAATGTGCTCTTATAGTTGTGGTGCATGTCACCTTATCTTTTTTAGTTTTATCATAAGTTACATCTAAGTAATATTTGTTGATTGATTTGTAACTGTCATCTGTGTGAGGAGGGAGCTCGGCAAATTTCTGAAGGTTTTTATCACCTATACCTGGACAATTATGTAAAATAAACTCACCTTCATCAAATGATGCTGCTGTTGGCAACGAGCCCTCGCTTAACTCTAATCGTCTGGCCTACAAAATAAAGGAAACACTTTCTTAGTCTTGAGAAACTGGTGCACTTAGCAGGGATCGACACTAACACTGGCCCGTTGGCCCGAGGCCAGTAAGAATCACTCAGGGCCAGTAAATCACCTGAGATACTGGCCCTGGGGGTCAACAAACAAATTTCACTATGGATAATGACTGATACAGTGTACACAAGGACTAGAAAGACTAAGGGCCAGTAATTATCTGAAGTTAATGGCCCTTTGGGCCACCACCTGAGATCAGTTAGTATCGAACCCCGCTTAGTATGATAATAGTACTTGTGATCTAGTAGTACTTATTAGGATAAAAGTACTTTATACAGGTACTTGTGATCTAGTAGTACTTATTAGGATAAAAGTACTTTATACAGGTACCAGTATGTCAACAGCCAGTGTTTGATCCAGAGGGAATTCTTGTTATGTAGGTCCATCTTGTTAGCTGCTTGTGCATTTCAACAACAATAAAATATAAAGAGAGAAAAAAATTAAACTCAACATTACCCTAGAAATTATTTTAATGCATTATAAGTCTATTAATTTTTTGCCAGGTGATTTTTAGAAATTCGATTGTACTAATGTAGCAGAGCCCTCTTAATTCTAATTAACCATTGTGCTGCCTTATTGCTTGCCAGTATTTTTCATTCATTTGAAGCTTTAATTGCTGATCTAATTTCCAGCTTCAAATGAATGAAAAAAAAAGTTATGAAAAATAGGCATGTCCCAAAGTGAATAATCTGATTAAACTGAGCAACTACCACTAAATGTTACATTTTAGTGGTATTTGAATAGTATGAAATTTGCTTGTAAACATATATATGAGGTCTTAGCAACACAAGGGTTAAAGTTGAAGTGTGCTATTAATTACACTCAAGTTAGTCAGACCATCACGATGAGTGCTATTTTGTGCGCTTCAGCCTTTCTTATATCAGAAGTACTAGTATTATTACCGGTGGTTTTCTCGCCTTCGGCTTAGGAGTTTCAACAGACTTCTGGGGCATCCATAGAGTTGGCAAGCTTCCACATATAAGCCGTCTTCCACCTTGTTTTGCTGAAAAATATATTAACGTTCCTTTGATTTCCAAAAAAAATATGAATATTACCGTACATAAAATGTATCAATAATTATTTTATACCCTAAACACTATAAAATAATCAAAGAATTATTAAAGAACATATTGTTGAAAATAATGTAGAAACATTAAATGCAAGATTTGTAATATAACTAAGTTATTAATAATTAGGATTAATTATCTTATTTTATAAGTTACTATCAGACAACAATGACATACTTGATCTAAAACAGCTTTCTTCAAAATGTCTGGAACAAATGCATGCCTTATCAGGGTTGAAGGAATGATCACTCCTGTTTATTTTCTGAATGAAGTTCTTTCGCCACTGTTCTTTACTGGGAATACCTGTGTTGATGAATTTATTTTTTACAATTATCCTCATTATAGAAATTTAAAATAAACCTGTAAAAAAAGTCACCTGCCTTCAAAGGCTACTTTTTCTGTGGTCCAAATGTGACTATTATTGTTTTTTTTTTGTGATTATGATCAATACAAATAACAATATACTGACTACTCATGTAACAATGTCAGTAATTGTGGAAAAGAGCGTATTAAATAAAATTTCAATTTAACTCTTAAACAAATTTTCAACAAACAATTTTTTTATATTTTTTAATAATTACCTTGCCGAGGCAATCTGTGGAATGTAAGTCCCCTACATTTGCGCTGGGTGACTGTACACTCAACCATACAGCATCCTCTGTTACTCATTGTTGCTTAGATTAGCAGAATTCAGAAAGCCCTGTTAACAATAACATATGTATAGTTTACACAATATCTGCATGATTATTATGAAGATATATAGTACATATTCTACTGATCTGACATACCGGTACTTGCTAACCCTACCGATTCAGTTGATTATATCCGCAGATCATACCTATTCCAGAACAGTTCTGGCTTAACTTCAGTAAAGGACACCATTATGCAGTTGTTTTTCTGTTAATTTTATTATCAGTTTTAATATCGGTTGTCAAGTAGTCTATGTGATTATTTATTTAGGTATCTAGAAAAATAAATGATTTTATGGTATGTAGGTCAATTTAGGAAACTTTTTTAGAGAATTTGGCAGAAACTGGCAGTCCACTGGATCTGCAACTGCTAGGGGGGGGGGCAATTTAATACCAGGGGGTGGGCAGGGGTACAGACTAAAATATAAGTTTCACTAGCCCAGAGTGAAATCCAACTAGCTCTTATCATAATCTCCGACAGGCTCGTGGGTGGGGCACTGGTGACAGCATGGCTATACCCGCCGTCAGATTAACTTGTCTCGCATGTTTTTCGCTGATTTCTCGGTCAATTCTCAACAGATTTTAATGAAATTTTTTAAGGACTATTTTTAAAGTCACGCGGCAACTAACGTAAAATTTTATATACCGGTAGTTCAAATGTTAGACCATTTGACATGTAGTAAATTTGTAATTACGACGTCCCTCTATAAACCCATTAAACTGGTTAAATTGAAGTTTGTTTTTAGCCCTGAATTGCACTACATGCCAGATGGTCTAACTTTTTAGCTATATAATATTTTCCGATGATAATGTCACGGTAGTCGCCATGTGACTTCATGAAGATTTCTGAGAATTGACTGAGAAATCGGCGAAAAACATGCGATACAAAGTAATCTGACAAAGGGTATAGGCCTAGATGAACAAGCTAAACCTGAGGCCACAACTAACTAGTAGCGCATGTATTTAGTTGATTTTAATTCATATTTCAACAATTTTAATTTCCCTGACAATTTCATAAAATTATATGCAGTATTTCAAAAGTTAGACCGTTTGACATGTAGCTAGTAATTTGAAATTATGACTGAGAAATCGGCGTAAATCATACATCATTAAACTGCAGAATGACTGAATCAATTCAATGTGAATTTCAATAAAAAAAATCGGCACATGCCACATCATCATGTCATGTGTCGTTGACTTCAGTCAATTCTCATTGATTTTTCACGTAAATTTACACACACACGAAAGTGTAGACTCTACTTTGAAATTTTAGAGTTTTAGAAAGTTGATCTATGTCAGTCCTTCACTCACTTTCTAAACGGAAGTGCGTTATGGGGCTTGGAAGTTGAGCCAGTCACAGTGTGGAGGTGGGCGATAAAAAAGTGAATATAGAGCTCCGATTCACAACGAAAATGAGGGGGACAACTCCGCCTCCCCGGTCGACTAGCCGCTCCTTACGATTCAAACTATGTTCATGATCATAGACAAATGTGAAATTATAGTTAAAAATATTCATACCTCGAAAAATAGCTATATTTCTCCCGTTAAATACTCAAAACCAGATTTGTTGACGTGTGACATTCGCAAACCGGAAGTGAGCACTAACCTGTTTTACAATCTGCCAATGGACTCAAGTTCCCTTGTGCGGTAGCGATGTTGTCATTCCACTGTTCTAATTCTTTGTGCACATATAAGCTAAAGTGGGCCAGGAGAACCTCCTGGGGATGGTGAGATGAATGAGATGACACTGCCCTCCAGACACAGGATTCGAAATTTGAGCCCTGGCGATCTAAAATCGAGGACGCTACTTTTCAGTCACGGAGGCTCCCCACAATATTGAAGCTTCACGAGTGAGCGGGGAAAACCATTTTGTTTCTTTGAAACTTGAAGACCAGAGTGGGGTTCGAACCCGCGATCTCCAACTTTCCAAGCAGGCAGTTTTAACCAGGGCTCCCGCCCTATGTGGGTCTAGCGAATCAAGTGTCTCACGTATTAACTATCATTATATTAACCTTATGGTGGATAGAGTATCGCATGTCTAATGTTTCAACCCTCTGTGTGCTAGACTACCATATATCTAGAGTATCACATATCATAATAATCGGCTGGGGCTGGACTGTCAAATGTCTCTGATTTTAACCTTCTGATGGTTAGAGTATCACATAGGCCCTATCCCATGCATTAACCTGATGGTTGTTATATCACTTGCATTAACCCTCTGGAGGCTAGAGTATCACGTGTCTCCTATATTAATATTCTGATGTATCACTTGCCTCATGCAATAAATTATTTGGTGCGACACAATTTAAATACTTTCGGAGTACAACTGGGTGCGCACCGAATAATTAATTGGTACGCACCAATTATTTATGCGAATTATTTGGTGAGCGTCAAATCATTTGGCGCACACCAACTAATTAGCTAGATTAGCTGGACACATATGCCATGTGATACTGTAGGCCCCAGGGGGGATAATAAAGGAGACCTCTATCTATCGAAAGGTGCATATATGAGATATATGAAATTTAAGTCTAACCCTGCGAAGGTTAATCAATGAAGCATGTGATGCTCTAGCCAGTAGAAGGTTAATACATGAGACAAATTATACTCTAGCCATGAGAAGGTTAACATAGGGGCCAAAAGATAGTCTAGTCCTCAGAGTGTTAATACATTAGACATTAATTATGCCAGATTACGATCCGATATTATATCGATAATATTATTGATTGTAAGTCATATATGATATATCCCAGAGTATACCCCTATCGCCCAGACTATACCCCACCCTGAATCTGGTGGGGTATAGTCTGGGAGCTCCCAGAGTATACCCTGGGGTATAGTCTGGAAGCTCTCAGACTATACCTAGGGTATAGTCCAGACTATACCCGGGTTTAGTCCAGTCATGGGGGTTAATCTGGGCGGTTACACCGGGATAAACTTCAGACGTCAGAATTTGAGGCATGGCACAACACTTATAGTATCAAGACGAACCGTGTCTGTAGAGCATGCAATGTTGATTCATCATCAGACACTCACTGGCAACTAAAGCAGAGACCCCACAGTAGGCCAACGATTTATCTTTAGGATTTTGTGCGGTACCGATTCAACATATTTATTAGGATTTCCAAATAGCAGTAGTAGGCCTATGTAGCAAGTTTTAATATGTTTCCGTGGTGTCGTCAATATGCCATTTCTCTACCAAAATCAACGCCAGCGACTATTCTGTCTTAGTGAAAGCCTACTGTTCTACTATATATAGGCCTACTGTATATAAAGTATATCCTTTGTATAATAATTTGTACATTATGATGTAGAAATAAATAATTATTCTGAGACAACAGATTATTCCTGGATGTAAGCCCATAAATAATATTTTATCCGTCGCGTGATTTTATTTTGCCGAAAATAATTAGGCCCCATACAGTTTCTGGCGTAAACATACCATTTAATAGAGCTATACAGATTTGGACAATAACACATCCTTTCTGAATAGACACAATGCTTGAGATAGCCTGTAGGCTCCCTACTTCGCTAGTCTAATGTGGCAGTTGTCCCCACCCTCCCAGGCGCGTGAGTCTGTGGACGACTGCCTCGTTGTGGTACTTTGGTGCGGGGCGCAGAGGGCCGAATCCCATGCGGCCGTGGTACTTTTCCCGCACTTCAGATAGAACGCTCAGCGACTGCGGACGTGCCGCCGGTCGCTCGCTCCGAGTTTACTTAGACGTGTCGTGCGCGGGGTTGTACGTTGCTATTATCAAATGTCTAGACAAATATACATGATAAGCAGAAGAGGAGTTACTCAGAACCGTTGATCCGACGGGGAGATGAAGTTTACGATATGATGGAGAGTGTTAGGCAGTTTCTCTCGTTCACCCTTACAAGCCCATACTGGAGACCCTAACAATCACATACTGTTGCCTCCGGAGTGAGGGACTTCCTAACGATCCCATACTGGTGACCCCTGACGATTGATAGAGAACGCAACAGTATTTTCACCAAGACTCAAATTGAAAACTGCTGTTTTCAAGGATAGTTTTATTTAAATATTAAGGGATTTTTTGAAAAAAATCATGAGCATTTTTTTTACCAAGGTACGTGAAAGCTGTAGGTTATATTAATATGCCAGTTTTAAACTAGATAGAAAGAGTTATCAGAGGAGAAGTACGTTTTTTACGTCGAAAACGGCGTAATTTTCTTATTTTTGGACGAAATTCCACGTGTTTGGCGCTTTTTCAAGATGGCGACCATGTCGGTTTCTCTAGAAGAACCCTGAAATTTTTTCTCATAGACTTAGTCTATCATATTTTTATAGTAAGAGTTTTTAAAATGCTTTCATCCTATTAATGCCACGAAATACTAGACCATTATAACGGCACAGTATATCGCTATAACGGATTAGTAAATCGTTATAATGAAATAATATATCGTAATAACGAAATACTACACCGTTATAACGGAATAGTAGATGTGCAAAGTAGTTAATATTATATATCCTATTTGATGGCTATGAAAGGTTTAGTCTAGTAATAATGCAATTGTTGCCGACAAGTGGTGGAAAAGCGCCATGTCCTAATAGAAAATAATGCAGTCTATTCAGTATGAATACAGAACGATGTAATAATCGGTTTTATATATATCATGGTGACAGGGTCTTAATTTAACACAAAAAATTGGCAGTCATGACATCGATATTTTGCTGAGCTTTCTGAGAAAATGATGTAGCCTAGAAATTAATCCTAGTATCTGGTATGTTTAAAAAACACCTGCAGATCTCTATATCGTGGAGAATTTGATTGTAAAATTTGCCTAATTTCTTACAAAGTTTGAGTTTTTGCAGCCACAATAAATTATTAAGTTGATTTGTGGCGGCCATTTTAAATTTGAGCGAAATCTTGAACAAATTGCCTGTACATCTCCATATCGTGGGGAATGTGATTGTAAGATTTGGATAATTTCTGATTAGGGTTTTGAGTTTTTGCGCTTAAAAAAAATTTGATTTTGAACTCTGGGAGATATTTTGGTAGCATGTTTAATAACTCACTTGCACATCCCCTAGTTGTTGAGAATGTGATTTAAAATTGCACAAAAATGACCGCTAACTTTTTTAGTTATTGCACCCACAAAAATTAAGTACCGCCTGATGCCTCACGCTTGATAGATCCCGGCACGACTAAAACCCCCCTTCGGACGTGGGATAAAAACCGGCTCACCTTCTATTAGGATATTAGAGTCACGCTAAGAATATATATATAATTCAAAGTTCTAATCAAACAGTTATAATCAGTATAAAAGGCCGTCATTTTCTCTAAATTTATGTGATATTCTAACAACGTCCAGCTACCTGGAAAATTAGAATAGAGAGACTAGATAAAGATGATGGCATTTACACCATACCCATGGCTCATATGGCTTACACTATAATGCATCTATGCCTATAGATAATGATGTAGTCCCGAATTAGAAGACATTGCTTTGTTGACCATACGTATTGAAGGAGAAATGATTGCTACATGAAGGCTAGTACATGTATAACCAATAGGCCTAAAACCTATTACATTAAAGGATATCACGATAATAAAACTCAGCTGTCTTTAAATAATCAGATATGGCTCACCTGCAGAAAGTTAGGTTGATGTAGATAGATGTGATTCTAGAAAAAATGTTTACATGTGCAGCTCAGGCTCCTTTAAGAGAAGACACGTTTGAAAAAGAAATTTGAACAGCTCTGAAGAAGACATGTGATCATGGTAACAATTTGTGCCAATTTGACCTTGAAATGACCTTGACATGACCTTCAAATTGCTTTCGGATGGTACCCGACTTCATAAACCCAATTATTTATCACTATTTAGCTATGGGAGCCCAAACTAATGTTTTACAATGCTGCAAAATTGTAATTTGGCCCGTTCAACTGAATATTGAGGAAGGAGCGTAATAAGTGGAAGATAACCTCCTTCCCAAAGGTTGATACTGCTCTTAGTGTCCTAAAATGTGTGTGGAAAATACATAGGACAAAGAATATGTCAGAACCAGTCCTTTGTAATAAATGAATCCAGAACCACAGTCTGGAAATTGATAAACAATGGACATTTTAACTATTCTCTGCCAGTTTGACCTTTAAATGACCTAGGTGTGACCTTGACATGACCTTGGTGTTATGTTTATGATTCAGAACAGTCTCGCCGAGTATTTGACACACGTTTGGGACACAGAAACAAATCATAGACATTGTAATATACAATTTTCACTACTTTTTGGTAATGCCAGTGAATATTTTGACCTTTCAAGGTCAATGACCTCTAGAGGTCATCAGAGATCAAATCCAGTTTACCTCCACATCTAAAAATGACCCTTAGGATATGTTCTACAAGTGGTAGAAATTTCATGCTTTAATCATAAAATGCACAGTAGATTACCTTATCTACTAAACTAAAATTAGAGTCATCTCTGTTGCGTAAATTATATCTTGTTCGATCGCGAACATGACCAGGTAGATCGTCAATTAAATACTGGGGTGCATTACCATTTATAATATCATGGTAAAACAAACATTTATGCTGCTGTCGACGGTGTTACATGTTCTCCCAACCGAGTTCAGTAAAAATAGCATTACTAGACGTACCGCGTATGGCACCAGAGATGATTCTCCCAGCTCTTTTATGTACAGATTCTATGTGTGTTTGTTCTTCTTTTGTGCAATTATCGAAAACTATATCGGAGTACTCTAAGCCAGGTCTAATAAATGATTTATATAAAATTTCAAGCGTTTTCCGTTTGACATTCCGTGAGATGTGGTTAAGTATGTTAATTTTGGTGTTTGCGGTAGCACAAATATTATCAATATGGGTTCCCCATTTTAAATTTTGCTGTATTACAATGCCGAGATGTTTATGGTGCTTGACCTGGGATATTGGCTCGTCAAAGAAAAATAAGTTTTGGGATTCTGGGCTTCCTCGTAAAGCAAGAGTCATATCACATGATTTAGATGGACTAAATGTTACTAGCCACTGGTTTGCCCACTCCTCCATTATTTTTAGATCTGCCGATAATATTTCGTCGTTTTTGGCCGAATTATTGCTTGAAATGTAAATCATATTATCGTTTGCAAAGAGACTGATTCCTGATGCTAGATTTTTCGTTATATTGTTTATGTATATTAAAAATAGAATAGGGCCGAGCATCGAGCCTTGAGGTACACCTGCAGTAACGGTACCCCAAGACGAGTATTCACCTTTGACAACGACACGTTGTAGCCTGTTTGACAGATAGCTGGAGAACCAATTATTGATATTACCTGTGATACCTGCACAGTTTATGGAGCAATCTCTGATGCCATACACGGTCTAAAGCTTTTGAAATATCACCAAAAACAATACGGACCTTTTTCTTCTCGTCAAGAGCTCGAGATAAAATATGATATATATGGACAAGTTGTCTTACAGTGCTGAAAACCGGATTGAAATTTTGAGAGATCATTGTCGCGGATATGATTGAATAAATACTTAGAAACACATTTTTCAAGACACTTCCCTACAACAGAAAGTAGTGAGACTGGTCTATAGTTATTGCATAGGTGTGGATCTCCTTTCCTAAAAATTGGTGAAACATTCGCTCTTTTCCAGATATCTGGAAATATATTATCGCGTAGCGACTTATTAAATAAACGGGTCATGGGTTTGGTGATAGAAGTAGCCGTCATTTTTAACATTCTAGGGCCGATGCCATCGGGTCCACTAGCTTTTGAAACTTTCAAAGATTTTAAAATATTACAGACCTCGTCTTTGGATAAAATAAAATTTTCTAGACGTTCATTCGTCAGATACTCGGTTTCAGGAATAGTTGCATTAGATGTGTCAATAGTGGAATAATTTAAAAAAGATTTATTTAATAAATTTGCCTTTTCAGTAGAGTTGTTTGTGGTGTCACCGTTGTCACAAATTAGGGCAGGGATAGAAGAAGTTTTGTTCCAGCTGATAAATATTTCAACAGTTTGCCATCAGCTACGGTGATTAACGGTGCCGCTGTAGATTTTGTTTATTTGTTTTTGTTTAAATTCATTTTCGGCAGCTTCAAGTGCATGAACATACTCGTTCCTGCATTGCCGGTATTTGGTCCAGTCTGATGTGGTGTTACGGCGTTTTGCTATTTTAAACGTTCGGTCTCCCTTCCGTTTTTTCAATGGAGCTCATTATTATACCATGATTTGTCCCATGGACGTATTGTAATTAACTTATTAGGGATAAATCGGCGCGCATAAGATAAGAAAGTTTCCGTCCATAATTGGACACAGCTGCTAACGTCTGAGGCGGTAAAACAGTTATCCCAGTTATGCTTTGATAGAGATGTGTTCAGACCTTCCCAGTCGGCTTTTTTATAATCCCAGACCGATCTAGAAAAGGCGTTATTTTTATTTTTTGAAAATTTTAATTGACACGTTATTTCCGCAATGATCACTTGTTTCAAGTGGAGCGCCCACAGAAATATCGGTTATAGTCAAATGATCGCTAACTAAAAATTGGTCTAAAACTGTTGCGGATGTAGGTGTTATTCTAGTTGGTTCTTTTATAAGGGCGGACATATTGTTGGAATTACCAAAATTTAAAAGAATATGACCATCTCTAGTATTAAAATCAGAGTTCATATCACCGGTAATAATTATGTCACTATAACCAGCCTGTCTCGCCATGTCAACGGAGTATTGAATATCCTCCCAAAAAGAGGCACTGTAATTATTAAACAAGCCTATCCTCGCTCGATACATACCCAAGTCAATCCCCATTAGGAGCAAATAAATAGAGCATCAGTGCAGACACAGAGTCCACCCCCACCCCCACCACAACATCACAAAAGTACACAATAATAATAATAATTTATTCACTCTATAGGTGTTCAGAAAAATAAATTGAAAACTAAGTCTAAGCTTACGTTATAAACAATAAGCTCCAACAATGCCATTGTCGCATTGTTTTAAATTATACATTAATATTCAAAGTTATGCTAATGAAACTAGATATATGGTGCGTCAACACTTAAATTTATCTAACGAAACATATCAACCAATGTTGTGTAAATGCTGTGCCACTTATTGACCAATCCAATATCTCTCATTAAATAGTATGTTTCATGATACAAAAATATTTACAAGGAATTACAAAAGATATCAGCCCAATGCTGTCAAGATGGTGGGCAGTGTTTGACCTAAACAATGTCTCTCATTTCACGGCAGCATCTGAAGTGTTATATCTCACAGTATACAATAATAAGGGAAAATGCAAATCAAAAACAAGCCGACCCGATGTTGTCAGGATGGTGGGCCAGCGTTCGACTAATTCAATGTCTTGTGACAATATGATGCTGCCGTACAAAGACAGAAGGCAGCATCTGCTCACTCATAAAGTAAGCAGATACCGCCCTCTGGCTTCGCACGGCAGAATAATTATGACAATCTATTTATTATATCTCACTGTATAGTAATAATGACAGAATACAAAAACAATCAACACAATGTTGGCAGGATGGAGGTCCAATGCTTGACCAGTTCAATATCTCTCGACTATCAACAGCGACTGAATATCAAACATTGTGTTATATTCACGAAACATAAATAGTTCAAGAGAATATATGCGGCCTATTCATCATAATAATATGATAATAATACTTCCAAGAGTAATTATGGTGAAAAAGATATGGATAGCATTTTGTGGTGATCTCCGCTGAAATGAGATATACTGTATATATCTCATTTCAGCGAAAGTCAGCACACTGTGCTGGTGTTATAAACAAATAATGTTCGTTCGTAAAACGATTTAGAATAGACAGTGATGGACCTCTGGTGTTGGACATTTAGGGTACACTGCACGTGTTAGTGGGATAGCTGTTCAATTTGTGGCAATTTATAGTCAAATGCAGATTATCTTTTGACACCGGTACACGAGATGGCATGATCATAAGGCGTGACAACAGTAGTTATGTGAGGAGAGGTGTGTATCACGCCGTTGTTCAAAGGAACATTCTGGATTGTTCATGCAGTCTTGGTAGAAACGGGGGCGTCACTCACAAAAACACGGGTTTCACATCTCCATTGCCATGGTTGCTGTATATACATGTATGTATGTACACTGAAAAGTGTGACTGTGACTAACATGGTTCTATAATGTTCTGACACTATAGATGCATGTGACGTTCCTTGAAGAGGGGGGGGGGGGGGGGGTGAGGGTGATGCATATCAAGAAGAGGGCATACATTACTGGCTAGAAGTGCTTATGAATGGTGGTGATCTATGCTAACAGTTTATCAAGCTCTGTAGTGGTGGTGATTGATCGTACCTGATCGTTATGTAAGCGGGTCTTTATTCGCCTGTCATGAGTCCACACGAGCTTGAACTTCTTCTCATCACCCCTCTCTTTCTCCGCCAATATGAATAACATGTTTCTGTCTTCAGTCAAATCTTCACTTATATAAAAATCCGTGCTCTTCTTCTTCTTCTGTTTTAGAATCTCTTCACGCGTCCTGTATCGTACAAATTTAACCAGAATTTATCGACCACTTTTTTTCCAACTCTATGACTTCTACATATGTCCTCTGGTTCAATTTTAACTCCTAGTTTTTCAGCACAAGAAACAGCAATAGCATCTGTATTTTCTCCCTTCTCTTCAGTAATATCTGTCCAAAATCGCAGAGAATTTCGTCTAGAGTATTGTTCTCTTTCATCTTCTCTCTCTTCTAGTATTGACACTTTAAATCTTAGAGCTGTTGTCTCTTTCTCAAGTGTGTCGATTTTTTTTATCTCTTTTAATTATTTCTTCTTGTAGCGGCTTTGTTATGACATCTCTTAGACGATCAAGAACTCTATCATTAGTCAGTGCATTTATTAGTTTGTCGATAATGATGTCTTCTTCTGTTCTGGGTCCGCGCACAGAGGGTGGAGTTAGACCGCTTGGCTCGCCATCGTGGAGTCGTTTACCTTTGGTTGGAGCGTCAGGGGTTTGTATGGGGTCCGTGCTCTCTGTATTATCGCCCATCTTGGGAGTGCACACACAAACTGCACACCACCCAAAAATAAATGTCTATTAAAATGACTTACAGTTGTGTTAATTTCGAAATGTCCAGTAAGTAGGTTTTCCAGGTTATTCACAATAAAATTCAGTTCACTTAGCACCTATATTGATTTTCATTTTTCGAGTTTTAATGACATTGTTGGAGCTGCGTCTCACGACATGTCTACATTGTCTCAGCCTTGATCTGAATATGAATATGAAAAATTTCCCATGCTTAATTCTAGGTCAAGACACAAATCCATCTACATCAGCTAAAAATCTTGGTGTAGTATTCGACAGTAGCCTGAATTTCCGAAAACACATGCCCCTAACATGTATGGCATGCTTCTATCATATCCGTGACCTGTGTCGAATTAAAAAAAATACGATCACATTGGCTCCTGTCAACTTTCACATTCATTTTAAAATATGCGCAATAACTTTCCGAACCCTAAAAGACAACCAACCTGTATAACTGGCTGACTTACTTGTTCGGCCAAGATGCTCAAAATATCTATGCTCCACAAATTCAAATAGATTTGTTGTTTCTCGTATAAAGACTAAGACTGGGTTTAGCGCTTTCTCTATATCCGGTCCAGCCTTATGGACCAATACGTAATGCCAAAACAATCTTAACATTCTGAAAATTACTTAAATCTCACCTATTTGACCTGGCTTTTCCACCCTAGCCCGGCTCCCTGTTGACGAACCTGCTTTGGCCTCGATTATGACACATGATCACGCTAAGGTTGTATGTGCCTCTGAGCTCGGTCCGCTGAGGATATAAGCGCTATAGAACTTTGATTGATTGATTGATTGATTGATTGATTGATTGATTGATTGATTGATTGATTGATTGATTGATTGATTGATTGATTGATTGATTGATTGATTGATTGATTGATTGATTGATTGATTGATTGATTGATTGATTGATTGATTTATTGATTTATTGATTTATTGATTGATTGATTGATTGATTAATTGATTGATTGATTGATTGATTGATTGATTGATTGATTGATTGATTGATTTATTGATTGATTGATTGATTGATTGATTGATTGATTAATTGATCGATCGATCGATCGATCGATCGATCGATCGATCGATCGATCGATCGATCGATCGATCGATCGATCGATCGATCGATTGATTGATTGATTGATTGATTCATTAATTGATTGATTGATTGATTGATTGTTTGATTGATTGATTGATTGATTGATTGATTGATTGATTGATTGATTGATTGATTGATTGATTGATTGATTGATTGATTGATTGATTGATTGATTGATTGATTGATTGATTGATTGATTGATTGATTGATTGATTGATTGATTGATTGATTGATTGATTGATTGATTGATTGATTGATTGATTGATTGATTGATTGATTGAATAATTGATAGTCCCGGCCTCTGGCTTCCTTCTGTCGCGATATTACTATGATTGTGCAGAAAGCGACGGACGGATTCAGAATATGAAAAAAAGGCCGGGGAGGCCTGCCCCAAGATTTGTTTGGCATATTTTGGCCAAATTAGGGGACTTTTAAAATAATTTAGTAAAAAAGGGGAGCCAATTTTGGCTTTGTGACCCCTAAAACGGAAGTAATTACATACTTATTTCATGTAAAATATTAAGGCAAATAATGACCAGAAGAAATGACGGAACGCATACAAAGCAGTTATTTTTTGAAGTCATTGAAACCAAACGTATTATTACATTTTATTTTAAGATGTATATCTCATGTAAAAAAAACAATGAAATGTAGAGTTTTCAATTATTATGAAATAGGGACAGATTATACTAGAAAAAACGTTGAAGGGGCAACAAATATATAAATGGATACTAAAAACAAAAAAATGGAAGTAACTAGAAAGAGTTGTTCGGAAACGAACACGAAAGCAGCCCTCCGTTATCGCTCGACTACTATTTTAAAATTGTTTGCTCCCAAAAGTTAATCAGGTCATCGGCTGACATTGCTGTGCATATTTGCCAAATAAGAAGAAGATCTGCTGGAAACTTTTTCTTGAAACGCGTAACAAGTATTCCTTTGTTAGTGGCCCTAGTCATTAAAGGGTTGATTTAATGGCGATCAAAATGTCAAAAAAAATCCCCAGTGGTATATGATGGCTATGTGAAGTATGAGGAAACAGAAACTCGTAGATCAGCTATCAATCAAGATTGCCGAAATAGGGAAAAAAAAAAAAATGGCCGACTGGCGTCTATTTTGGATTTTTTAGTGTGAAATTTGTCATGGGTTAATTATCCTTGTGTGAGACATTACATTTTGTTTTATATTCATGGTCCAATCATTTTGCATTTCTTGAGTTAAGTAAATATTACCAAATTCAAAATGCATTTTGAAATTGTTTGATCCAAAAGTGAGTCAGGTCATTGGCTGACATAGCTGAACATATTTGCCATATTAAAAGAAGATCTGATGGCAACTTTTTCGCTAACGAGCATTTCTTCGTTAGTGGCCATAATAATTAAAGGGTTGATGATACGGGGATCAAAATGTCACCAAAACAATTCCCCAGTGGTATGTGATGGCTATGTGAAGTATGAGGAAGCAGAAGTTGATAGATTGGTAGCTATCTTGAAAACAAATAACTGCGGCGGTGGCGGCTGACCATGTGGAATACAGTAATCAGCCCGCGTCGGCGAGGGCTGCTTAATTATATATAATTACAGTGACCCCTATTTCATCTAAAATTATGTCAAGTGGTAAATAAATTAAAATTACAGTGGAATTGAATCGGAAATGATTACATTGCAAAATACGGCTGAAGGGGCAAGGGAAATTGAATAGTCAATAACAGCTATTTTCATGCTAAAATAAAAGACGAAAAACTAAAATAATGAGATATAATTGCAAAGGCTCTCAGTTCATGTAAAATGGTAAGCAAAATTAAAATGACCAGAGTAACCGATGAAATTAGAAATAAAAGGTAAACACGATAAAGGGCCATGTTAACTCTTAGGTGTCATTAAAACACCTTTTATTAAAAGAAACAGAATTACTTCCGTTTTAGGGGTCACAAAGCCAAAATTGGCTCCCCTTTTTTACTAAATTATTTTAAAAGTCCCCTAATTTGGCCAAAATATGCCAAAAAAATCTTGGGGCTCCCCGGCCTTTTTTTCATATTCTGAATCCGCCCGTCGCTTTCTGCACAATCATAGTAATATCGCGACAGAAGGAAGCCAGAGGCCGGGACTATCAACTAATCAATCAATCAATCAATCAATCAATCAATCAATCAATCAATCAATCAATCAATCAATCAATCAATCAATCAATCAATCAATCAATCAATCAATCAATCAATCAATCAATCAATCAATCAATCAATCAATCAATCAATCAATCAATCAATCAATCAATCAATCAATCAATCAATCAATCAATCAATCAATCAATCAATTAATCGATCGATCGATCGATCAATCAATCAATCAATCAATCAATCAATCAATCAATCAATCAATCTATCAATCAATCAATCAATCAATCAATCAATCAATCAATCAATCAATCAATCAATCAATCAATCAATCAATCAATCAATCAATCAATCAATCAATCAATCAATCAATCAATCAATCAATCAATCAATCAATCAATCAATCAATCAATCAATCAATCAATCAATCAAGCAATCAATCAAGCAATCAAGCAATCAAGCAATCAAGCAATCAATCAATCAAACTTCTACAGCGCCTATATCCTCAGCGGACCGAGCTCAGAGGCACATACAACCTTAGCGTGATCATGTGTCATAATCGAGGCCAAAGCAGGTTCGTCAACAGGGAGCCGGGCTAGGGTGGGAAAGCCAGGTCAAATAGGTGAGATTTAAGTAATTTTCAGAATGTTAAGATTGTTTTGGCATTACGTATTGGTCCATAAGGCTGGACCAGATATAGAGAAAGCGCTAAACCCAGTCTTAGTCTTTATACGAGAAACAACAAATCTATTTGAATTTGTGGAGCATAGATATTTTGAGCATCTTGGCCGAACAAGTAAGTCAGCCAGATATACAGGTTGGTTGTCTTTTAGGGTTCGGAAAGTTATTGCGCATATTTTAAAATGAATGTGAAAGTTGACAGGAGCCAATGTGATCGTATTTTTTTGAATTCGACACAGGTCACGGATATGATAGAAGCATGCCATACATGTTTGGGATATGTGTTTTCGGAAATTCAGGCTACTGTCGAATACTACACCAAGATTTTTAGCTGATGTAGATGGATTTGTGTCTCGACCTAGAATTAAGCATGGGAAATTTTTCATATTCATATTCAGATCGAGGCTGAGACAATGTAGACATGTCGTGAGACGCAGCTCCAACAATGTCATTAAAACTCGAAAAATGAAAATCAATATAGGTGCTAAGTGAACTGAATTTTATTGTGAATGACCTGGAAAACCTACTTACTGGACATTTCGAAATTAACACAACTGTAAGTCATTTTAATAGACATTTATTTTTGGGTGGTGTGCAGTTTGTGTGTGCACTCCCAAGATGGGCGATAATACAGAGAGCACGGACCCCATACAAACCCCTGACGCTCCAACCAAAGGTAAACGACTCCACGATGGCGAGCCAAGCGGTCTAACTCCACCCTCTGTGCGCGGACCCAGAACAGAAGAAGACATCATTATCGACAAACTAATAAATGCACTGACTAATGATAGAGTTCTTGATCGTCTAAGAGACGCCATAACTAAGCCGCTACAGGAAGAAATAATTAAAAGAGATAAAAAAATCGACACACTTGAGAAAGAGACAACAGCTCTAAGATTTAAAGTGTCAAAACTAGAAGAGAGAGAAGATGAAAGAGAACAATACTCTAGACGACATTCTCTGCGATTTTGGACAGATATTACTGAAGAGAAGGGAGAAAATACAGATGATATTGCTGTTTCTTGTGCTGAAAAACTAGGAGTTAAAATTGAACCAGAGGACATATGTAGAAGTCATAGAGTTGGAAAAAAAGTGGTCAATAAATTCTGGTTAAATTTGTACGATACAGGACGCGTGAAGAGATTCTAAAACAGAAGAAGAAGAGCACGGATTTTTATATAAGTGAAGATTTGACTAAAAACAGAAACATGTTATTCATATTGGCGAAGACAGAGAGGGGTGATGAGAAGAAGTTTAAGCACGTGTGAACTCATGACAGGCGAATAAAGACCCGCTTACATAGCGATCAGGTACGATCAATCACCACCACTACAGAGCTTGATAAACTGTTAGCATAGATCACCACCATTCATAAGCACTTCTAGCCAGTAATGTATGACCTCTTCTTGATATGCATCACCCTCATCCCCCCCTCTTCAAGGAACGTCACGATGCATCTAAAGTGTCAGAACCATGTTAGTCACAGTCACACTTTTCAGTGTACATACATACATGTATATACAGCAACCATGGCAATGGAGATGTGAAACCCGTGTTTTTGTGAGTGACGCCCCCGTTTCTACCAAGACTGCATGAACAATCCAGAATGTTCCTTTGAACAACGGCGTGATACACACCTCTCCTCACATAACTACTGTTGTCACGCCTTATGATCATGCCATCTCGTGTACCGGTGTCACAAGATAATCTGCATTTGACTGACTGTTATTCATAGCCCATACTCCCGCTCATACACCGACAACCTCATGACGCTGAGGCAGTGCTAGTCGAATGTGGGCTCACCGTCTACACCGTTGGACCCACATTGGACCAGCATTGGCTTAAAAAAAAATCGTGTTTGCCGGTGGGCTATAAATTGCCACAAATTGAACAGCTATCCCACTAACACGTGCAGTGTACCCTAAATGTCCAACACCAAAGGTCCATCACTGTCTATTCTAAATCGTTTTACGAACGAACATTATTTGTTTATAACACCAGCACAGTGTGCTGACTTTTGCTGAAATGAGATATATACAGTATATCTCATTTCAGCGGAAATCACCACAAAATGCTATCCATATCTTTTTCACCATAATTACTCTTGGAAGTGTTGATATGCGAGAGACATTGAACTGGTCAAGCATTGGACCTCCATCCTGCCAACATTGTGTTGATTGTTTTTGTATTCTGTCATTATTACTATACTGTGAGATATAATAAATAGATTGTCATAATTATTCTGCCGTGCGAAGCCAGAGGGCGGTATCTGCTTACTTTATGAGTGAGCAGATGCTGCCTTCTGTCTTTGTACGGCAGCATCATATTGTCACAAGACATTGAATTAGTCGAACGCTGGCCCACCATCCTGACAACATCGGGTCGGCTTGTTTTTGATTTGCATTTTCCCTTATTATTGTATACTGTGAGATATAACACTTCAGATGCTGCCATGAAATGAGAGACATTGTTTAGGTCAAACACTGCCCACCATCTTGACAGCATTGGGCTGATATCTTTTGCAATTCCTTGTAAATATTTTTGTATCATGAAACATACTATTTAATGAGAGATATTGGATTGGTCAATAAGTGGCACAGCATTTACACAACATTGGTTGATATGTTTCGTTAGATAAATTTATGTGTTGACGCGCCATATATCTAGTTTCATTAGCATAACTTTGAATATTATTGTATAATTTAAAACAATGCGACAATGGCATTGTTGGAGCTTATTGTTTATAACGTAAGCTTAGACTTAGTTTTCAATTTATTTTTCTGAACACCTATAGAGTGAATAATGGTCATTATTATTGTGTACTTTTGTGATGTTGTGGTGGGGGTGGACTCTGTGTCTGCACTGATGCTCTATTTATTTGCTCCTAATGGGGATTGACTTGGGTATGTATCGAGCGAGGATAGGCTTGTTTAATAATTACAGATGTACTGCGATTAATCACCAGTTCCCATCACTGCGTTATCTATATATTTTAGTATCATTGTTGATAACAATGTCTCTACTTTTACTTTCTGGTGATATCCATTTAAATCCTGGACCGTTGATCGACAACTGCATATCGTTCTGGCACGGTAACGTGCGTGGTCTAAATAGTCCATCTAAATTGCGTTCCTTATTTAACATTGTCAATAACTATGATATAATAGCTTTGACCGAAACTTTTTTCCATGCAGATTCACCAGAAGTCCAACATGCTAATTATTTACCTATTTTTCGTCGCGACAGACCAGGAAGATCTGGTGGCGGTGTTGCAGTTCTCGTCTCAAACTCTCTGGTTTCAATTCGGAAGCCTGAGCTTGAGCTCCCCAACCTGGAGATGCTGTGGGTGGAAATTGTATCTCGAACTAAGTGTTGGTTGGCGTTTGCTACCGACCACCTGACTCGAGGGCCTCTTTTTGGGAGGATATTCAATACTCCGTTGACATGGCGAGACAGGCTGGTTATAGTGACATAATTATTACCGGTGATATGAACTCTGATTTTAATACTAGAGATGGTCATATTCTTTTAAATTTTGGTAATTCCAACAATATGTCCGCCTTATAAAAGAACCAACTAGAATAACACCTACATCCGCAACAGTTTTAGACCAATTTTTAGTTAGCGATCATTTGACTATAACCGATATTTCTGTGGGCGCTCCACTTGAAACAAGTGATCATTGCGAAATAACGTGTCAATTAAAATTTTCAAAAAATAAAAAAAACGCCTTTTCTAGATCGGTCTGGGATTATAAAAAAGCCGACTGGGAAGGTCTGAACACATCTCTATAAAGCATAACTGGGATGACTGTTTTACCGCCGCAGACGTTAGCAGCTGTGTCCAATTATGGACGGAAACTTTCTTATCTTATGCGCGCCGATTTATCCATAATAAGTTAATTACAATACGTCCATGGGACAAATCATGGTATAATAATGAGCTCCGTTTGAAAAAACGGAAGAGAGACCGAACGTTCAAAATAGCAAAACGCAGTTACACCACATCAGACTGGACCAAATACCGGCAATGCAGGAACGAGTATGTTCATGCACTTGAAGCTGCCGAAAATGAATTTAAACAAAAACAAATAAACAAAATCTACAGCGGCACCGTTAATCACCGTAGCTGATGGCAAACTGTTAAAACATTTATCAGCTGGAACAAAACTTCTTCTATCCCTGCCCTAATTTGTGATAACGGTGACACCACAAACAACTCTATTGAAAAGGCAAATTTATTAAATAAATCTTTTTTTAATTATTCCACTATTGACACATCTAATGCAACTATTCCTGAAACCGAGTATCTGACGAATGAACGTCTAGAAAATTTTATTTTATCCAAAGACGAGGTCTGTAATATTTTAAAATCTTTGAAAGTTTCAAAAGCTAGTGGACCCGATGGCATCGGCCCTAGAATGTTAAAAATGACGGCTACTTCTATCACCAAACCCATGACCCGTCTATTTAATAAGTCGCTACGCGATAATATATTTCCAGATATCTGGAAAAGAGCGAATGTTTCACCAATTTTTAAGAAAGGAGATCCACACCTATGCAATAACTATAGACCAGTCTCACTTCTTTCTGTTGTAGGGAAGTGTCTTGAAAAGTGTGTTTTTAAGTATTTATTCAATCATATCCGCGACAATGATCTCTCAAAATTTCAATCCGGTTTTCAGCCAGGTGATGGCACTGTAAGCCAACTTGTCCATATATATCATATTTTATCTCGAGCTCTTGACGAGAAATAAAAGGTCCGTATTGTTTTTGGTGATATTTCAAAAGCTTTTGACCGTGTATGACATCAGAAATTGCTCCATAAACTTGAATGTGCAGGTATCACAGGTAATATCAATAATTGGTTCTCCAGCTATTTGTCAAACAGGCTACAACGTGTCGTTGTCAAAGGTGAATACTCGTCTTGGGGTACCGTTACTGCAGGTGCACCTCAAGGCTCGGTGCTCGGCCCTATTCTATTTTTATCAACATAAACAATATAACGAAAAATCTAGCATCAGGAATCAGTCTCTTTGCAGACGATAATATGATTTACATTTCAAGCAATAATTCGGCCAAAAACGACTAAATATTATCGGCAGATCTAAAAATAATGGAGGAGTGGGCAAACCAGTGGCTAGTAACATTTAGTCCATCTAAATCATGTGATATGACTCTTGCTTTACGAGGAAGCCCAGAATCCCAAAACTTATTTTTCTTTGACGAGCCAATATCCCAGGTCAAGCACCATAAACATCTCGGCATTGTAATACAGCAAAATTTAAAATGGGGAACCCATATTGATAATATTTGTGCTACCGCAAACACCAAAATTAACATACTTAACCACATCTCACGGAATGTCGAACGGAAAACGCTTGAAATTTTATATAAATCATTTATTAGACCTGGCTTAGAGTACTCTGATATAGTTTTCGATAATTGTACAAAAGAAGAACAAACACACATAGAATCTGTACATAAAAGAGCTGGGAGAATCATCTCTGGTGCCATACGCGGTACGTCTAGTAATGCTATTTTTACTGAACTCGGTTGGGAGAACATGTAACACCGTCGACAGCAGCATAAATGTTTGTTTTACCATGATATTATAAATGGTAATGCACCCCAGTATTTAATTGACGATCTACCTGGTCATGTTCGCGATCGAACAAGCTATAACTTACGCAACAGAGATGACTCTAATTTTAGTTTAGTAGATAAGGTAATCTATTGTGCATTTTATGATTAAAGCATGAAATTTCTACCATTTGTAGAACATATCCTAAGGGTCATTTTTAGATGTGGAGGTAAACTGGATTTGATCTCTGATGACCTCTAGAGGTCGTTGACCTTGAAAGGTCAAAATATTCACTGGTATTACCAAAAAGTAGTGAAAATTGTATATTACAATGTCTATGATTTGTTTATCTGTCCCAAACGTGTGTCAAATACTCGGCGAGACTGTTCTGAAACATAAACATAACACCAAGGTCATGTCAAGGTCACACCTAGGTCATTTAAAGGTCAAACTGGCAGAAAATAGTTAAAATGTCCATTGTTTTATCAATTTCCAGACTGTGGTTCTGGATTCATTTATTACAAAGGACTGGTTCTGACATATTCTTTGTCCTATGTATTTTCCACACACATTTTAGGACACTAAGAGCAGTATCAACCTTTGGGTTACGCTCCTTCCTCAATATTCAGTTGAACGGGCAAAATTACAATTTTGCAGCATTGTAAGACATTAGTTTGGGCTCCCATAGCTAAATAGTGATAAATAATTGGGTTTATGAAGTCGGGTACCATCCGAAAGCAATTTGAAGGTCATGTCAAGGTCATTTCAAGGTCAAACTGGCACAAATTGTTACCATGATCACATGTCTTCTTCAGAGCTGTTCAAATTTCTTTTTCAAACGTGTCTTCTCTTAAAGGAGCCTGAGCTGCACATGTGAACATTTTTTTCTAGAATCACATCTATCTACATCAACCTAACTTTCTGTAGGTGAGCCATATCTGATTATTTAAAGACAGCTGAGTTTTATTATCGTGATATCCTTTAATGTAATAGGTTTTAGGCCTATTGGTTATACATGTACTAGCCTTCATGTAGCAATCATTTCTCCTTCAATACGTATAGTCAACAAAGCAATGTCTTCTAATTCGGGACCACATCATTATCTATAGGCATAGATGCATTATAGTGTAAGCCATATGAGCCATGGGTATGGTGTTAATGCCATCATCTTTATCTAGTCTCTCTAGTCTAATGTTCCAGGTAGCTGGACGTTGTTAGAAGATCACATAAATTTAGAGAAAATGACGGCCTTTTATACTGATTATAACTGTTTGATTAGAGCTTTGAATTATATATATTCTTAGCGTGACTCTAATATCCTAATGGAAGGTGAGTCGGTTTTTATCCCACGTCCGAAGGGGGGTTTTAGTCGTGCCGGGATCTATCAAGCGTGAGGCATCAGGCGGTACTTAATTTTTGTGGGTGCAATAACTAAAAAAGTTAGCGGTCATTTTTGTGCAATTTTAAATCACATTCTCAACAACTAGGGGATGTGAAAGTGAGTTATTAAACATGCTACCAAAATATCTCCCAGAGTTCAAAATGAAATTTTTTTGTAAGCGCAAAAACCCAAAACCTTAATCAGAAATTATCCAAATCTTACAATCACATTCCCCACGATATGGAGATGTACAGGCAATTTGTTCAAGATTTCGCTCAAATTTAAAATGGCCGCCACAAATCAACTTAATA
Organism: Flabesymbios commensalis; assembly: GCA_964017125.1. NCBI lineage: Eukaryota > Metazoa > Annelida > Polychaeta > Terebellida > Flabelligeridae > Flabesymbios > Flabesymbios commensalis. The sequence continues at coordinate 35,662,828 of OZ024905.1, read as the reverse complement.
ATTTACTGTGGCTGCAAAAACTCAAACTTTGTAAGAAATTAGGCAAATTTTACAATCAAATTCTCCACGATATAGAGATCTGCAGGTGTTTTTTTAAACATACCAGATACTAGAATTAATTTCTAGGCTACATCATTTTTTCAGAAAGCTCAGCAAAATATCGATGTCATGACTGCCAATTTTTTGTGTTAAATTAAGACCCTGTCACCATGATATATATAAAACCGATTATTCCATCGTTCTGTATTCATACTGAATAGACTGCATTATTTTCTAGTAGGACATGGCGCTTTTCCACCACTTGTCGGCAACAATTGCATTATTACTAGACTAAACCTTTCATAGCCATCAAATAGGATATATTATATTAACTACTTTGCACATCTACTATTCCGTTATAACGGTGTAGTATTTCGTTATTACGATATATTATTTCGTTATAACGATTTACTAATCCGTTATAGCGATATACTGTGCCGTTATAATGGTCTAGTATTTCGCTTTAACGGTCTAGGACTTTGTTATAACGACATACTAATCCATTATAATAGTTTACTATTCCGTTATAACTGTCTAGCATTTCGTGATAGCGGTACATTATTTTGATATAACGGTCTAGTATTTCTTTATAACGGTATACTCACCCATTAAAACGGTCTACTAATCTGTTATAATTGTCCACTATCCCGTTATAACGCTCTAGCATTTCGTTATAACGGTCTTGTATTTTATTATAACGGTCTACTTATCCGTTATAACGGTCTACTACTCCGCTATAACGGTTCATTATTGCAGTATAGCGGTCTATTATTCCGTTATAACTGGCTAGTTTATTGTTACAACGGAATACTATTTCGTTATAACGGTATATTATTTCGATATAACGGTCTAGAGTTTCGTTCCAACGGTCTACTAATCTGGTAGAACGGTCCACTAATCCGTTACAACGGTTTTCTAATCCGTTATTACTGTCCATTAATCCATTATAACGGTATACTAATCCGTTATAACGGCATACTATCATTTTATAACGGTCTAGTATTTCGTTATAACGGTCTACTAATTTTCTAAAAACCGTTATAAAGAAATAGTAGACCGTTATAACGAAATACTAGACCGTAATCAAGCTCACAACTAAATACTAGACCGTTATAACGACCTACCAAACAATAATCACGAAATACTAGACCGCTGTATATCGGGATAGTAGACATTATAAAAATTGGTAGACCCTTCTAACGAAATACTAGACTGTTATAGCGGATTAGAAAAAAGATCCACTTCCGTAGATAACCTTGTTTTGCCTGATATAGATTTTTCTCTTTGAATTATCCATGTCTGTCCTGTTATCTGGGTGGATGTGGAGCTCTTATCCTTGATAATTTATAACGGTCTACTATTCCGTTATAACGGTCTATTAATCAGTTATAATGGATTAGTATACCGTTATAACAAAATACTACACCGTTATAACGAATTAGGAGACTGTTATAGCGGATTAGTAGACTGCTATACCGAACTACTAGACCGTTGTACCGAAATACCAGAACGTAATAACGAAATACGAGACACGAGACCGTTTTAACGGATTAGTAGACCGTTATAACAGATTAGTAGACCGTTATAACGGATTAGTAGGTATAACGGATTAGTAGACCGTTATAACGGATTAGTTGACCGTTTTAACGGGATAGTAGACAGTTATAACGGATTAGTAGACAGTTATAACGAAATACTAATCCGCTATAACGAGATACTAGATCGCTATGACGGAATAGTATGCCGTTATAACGGAAGACTTACCCGTCATAACGAAATACAATACCGCTATAACGACATAGTAGACCGTTATAACGAAATACTAGACCGTTATAACGGAATAGTAGACCGTTATAATGGAAGACTTGGCCGTTATAACGAGATAGTAGACCTCTATAACGGATTAGTAAACCGTTATAACGGATTAGTAGATTAGTGATAATTACTTAATGGCAAATCATTACGCATATATGACAATGAACGGTAATAATCTACTTGTTCACTTGTATCCTACATAAGGGGGGGGGGGGGCACCTTCAATTACAAGGGAGGGGGGAGTGTTTTTTAAATATATATTTCAAACTAAATTTTCGTGAAATAAATAATTGTCTGATGTTGTAAATACATATTTAAATTTGAAATAAATAATTATTTCAGCTTATGAGCAACATCATTTAATAATCCTAAGAAAATCGAGCCTCATTTATCTGGCATCATTAAATGACAATTAAATTTGTGAAGCCTCGCTTTGCTCGGATCGTTTGCCCCCAGATGAAGGCTAGGCTTAGTTTGGGATCCAAATTTGTAGACAGAAAAATATATAAGGAAGTGAAGTAAATATATATCTCCACACACAAACTGAAATAAATATATTGCTTGAGTGTGAAAATTATGCCCCTCCCTCTCACACATAGGCGAATATGCTAGCGAATGTGCTTATAAATAAAAATATTTGAAATTCGCTCAAAATTCGCAACACTCGCCGAGTATTTGTAAGCGTTATTCGGAACGTTAGCGAAATAGATACATATTGGTTTACATGTGTGGTATAGCCCTAGTCACGATACCACGAAAACATACTAGTATTGGATTATAGCACTGTGAATAACTTCATATCGCTGTATATTTAAAAAGTACTGATTAACGTTGCCTTCGACTCTTGTATAAACCCATCGATGTACAAGACGGATATAGTTGACATACAAAGAGGGCGCCCTTCAGCTTCCTGAGATTGGGCTTCCAAGGTCAAGTTAAGATCATTTCAAGGGTGTGTGTTTTCATATCGATGTCAATGAGGGGTCAAATCTAGCTTACCTCCACAATTTAAAATATAGATCAGGATATGTGCTAATAATGGTAGAAAATTTCATGCTTTAATCATGAAATGCACAATTGTTTCATTATGGGAGCTTAAACACTACCCTATGACCCGAGTATTTTGCCGAACTTTCTGAAACAAATGATGCAGCCTAGAAAATAATTCTGATATCCGGTATGAAAGTAAAAAAAATACATCTTTTTTATGATTTTTGAAATGATTTGACCTTGAAATGACCTTGGTATGACCTTAACGTTGTTTTCGACGGTACCCCAGTAAAACATAATCCCAACCCATGTCAGACTTCATAGCCCATTTATGTATCAATAGTTTGCCATGGGAACCCAAACTGATGTTTAACAGCTGCTGCACACTGTAATTTTGCTCGTTCAATCAAACATTGAGGAAGGGGTGTAGTCAGTGGAATACTAAGGGTGTATTTCCCCTCCCAAGTTAGATACTGCCTTCAATCTCCTAAAATGCGCATAGAAAAGATATCTGGATATTTTTGCCATTTGTTGCCATTTTGACCTCCAAATGACCCTAAAGTAACCTTGACATGACCACCTTGGTGCTATGTTTATGATTAACATCAGTCTCTTAGAGTATTTGGCACACCTTGGGAATACAAAAAACATCTTATTGATAGTGTAATATACAACTTTCACCACTTTTTGGCTTCACAATTGGATATTTTGACCTTTCGAGCTCAATGACCTCTAGAGGTCACCGGTGGTCAAATCTAACTTACCTCCACATCTTAAAATAAACCCCAGGACATGTACTAATAATGGTGGAAGTTTCACGCTTTAATCATAAAATGCACAATGGTTTCATTATGGGAGCTTAACCACTACACTATTTATACAACTGCAAAACAGAAACATTTAAGAGTTCTTTTTTCTCAAGTACTACTAAATTCTGGAACAATTTAGATGAGTCCATACGTTCAATTGAATCCAAATCAGGTTTAAAAGCAAAATTATCGAAAGTTATCGCACCTGTCCCCCCTTATTATTACAGTGGTCGCAGAAAAATAAACATAACACTCACGAGAATCCGCATGCACTGCAGCAAATTACATCAGCATTTGGCTGACATGCATATTATCGAAAATGACTTGTGTGCATGCGGACAACCAGAAACAACAGAACATTTTTTCTTCACTTGTCCACTTTATCAAGATGCCAGACACGATATGCAGAGGTCGTTCATTGACATACATGTTGATTTAAATCTACAAACTATTTTACAAGGCAATCCAACTGAAAATGAGAATATCGTTCAGATTGTTGATACTTTCCTAACCCGTAGCAAACGTTTTTCTATTATCGAAAAGTAACCTCGCCGTCTAGATATTAGTTCTGTCCTGCGCTCGATTCATGTGTACCTCGAAATGGAGCCTACAAGTGCAGCCGCAGAGCCGCCACCACAGCAACATTATAATGTCCTCTAATTTTGTCCAACCGAGAGGAACCTGTATTACATTTTGTATTGTTCCAATTGGTAAATAAAAATATGTTTATACATATATGTTTATACATGGGAAATAATTCAAGAATTTTTCTCGTTGAAGTTTGGTCCCAATAAGACGAAATTCTGTCTTGCTAGGATTAAGCTTCAGCTTAGACCCTGTCATCCAGGCCGACACACCCATTAAACAATGTTGCAACTTTGCAAGAGACTCCTTAGCGTTTGAAACTGATAGAGACATGTAAATTTGACTAAGATCAAAACTAGAGATTATAGCGCCGCTGAGTGGTGTAGTGTATAAAGTAAAAAGCACTGGTCATAGCACAGAGCCCCGTGGAACTTCATATGAGAGTGTGACTTTTTCTGACAGAGTGTCTTTAATTTTTACGGATTAGTGCCTATTTTGCAAATAAGAAGAAAGCCAAATTTGAGCCTGGCCAGATATTCCATAACTGTTAATGTAGCGTGGTCAATGGTATCGAAAGCGGCCGACAAGTCAAGCGAGGTCAGATCCATAACTTCACCCTTGTCAATTCTAATTTTGATATCGTCATGCACTTTCAGTAGAGCCGATTCTGTAGAATGATGTTTCCTGTAGGGTGATTGTAATGGATTAGATAGATGGCTATTTTTTATATGCAGCCGATTAGCTATCATCTTTTCTAAGATTTGGGAATTGAAACTTAAGTTGGATACAGGCCTGTAATATTTCAGCTCATTTTTAGGAAGAGATGTTTTTTTTTAAGTAGTCGTCTTAAATGAGCTTCTTTGAAATTTTGAGGAAATGTACTAGTTTCCATTGAAATGTAATTTATGTCAGTGATGGGAGTTATTAATATGTCAAGACAATTGTTTCAACACGCTTGTAGGAATAGGGTCCATCTCACATTCTTTTGACGATGAGCTCAAAATAAGGTTCTTAATTTATCTTCTGACGCACGTTCAAAAACGTTCATTTTGGATCTAATTTCTGTTTTTTTGCACTTGTGGAATATTCTGTTGTTTATCTGGAAATTTGGAACGGATATTTTCAATTTTATCAACAAAATACCTAGAGAAATGATCACAAAGTGATTTTACTGATGTAAATTCTGGCAGAGCAGGAGGTGAAATTCTATGCAGAATGTTTTTTATTGAGTTCCATAGGCGACGGGGATTGTCCGAATTTTCTGAAATAACATCAGCTAAATATTTTTATTCAGCTTTTGTCATCATTCTATTACACAGGTGGCATTGAAGTTTGTAACGAGAACGATCTAGATGTGTGCGAGATCTGCTCTATGTTCGTTCGAGATTGTGGCAAAGGGTTTTAGCCTTCATTATTTCCGGAGTCATCCATGGAGTTGGTGTATTCTAGGCAGAGTCTTTGTACTTACAAGAGCGTGTTTGTCTAAAATAGAGCTAAGAACAGAATCTTACTGTTGAAATAGTGTCGAGAGATCTTTCTCTGGTTTCTTTATTAGATCCGAATTAAGAATATCTGAATGAAACGATTCATAATAAACTTTGTTTATTTTTTCGAAACGATATTTTTTCTTTGTTCCATTTCGTCTTACAACAGTCAATTTCTGATATGAACGCAAGATGATCCGAGATGATCGAAAAAAACTTGATTTGAACTATGCCCTACTCTTATTTCGAATGACTTCAAAGGTTCTTTATAGTACACAGTAGCATAAGCAGCACTGTATACACTCCATGCCTTTGAACAGTTTGGAGCACTGTATATGCACAACCACGATGACAAATATCCGGCCCGACCGGGATTCGAGCCTGGTACCTCCAGGTTACAAGCCCCGTGCAGTCGATACGAATGAGCCATCGGGGCCGGCCTCCATGGCTTATGCATAAACTAAACCCTATAGCCATGTTACTCGGAACCCCCATGGAAGATTTAAAGGTCAAATCATAGGCACTCCACACCCACCCCTCCCTCCCTCCAATATAGCGCAACTTTTCTATATATATCCACACACTTACAATAATTTCATAAATGGGCCCTTTCAGAATTTCAGTATGTACATAATATGTATGTAGAATCACGGAGGAATTGATAAAATATGCATGTTACTCAACATAACGAATTACATACGTTTTCAAATATAATTTTTAATTTAAAAAAAGTCGATTGTTATTGCTCTTTATAGAAATCTCTTTTATGTTAACTGAAAAATTGTATTTGTGTGTAATGAGACCGTAAAATGGTCAATTCTCGTTGTAACGGCTGACTTAGATATCACCTAGTGACTACTACATGTATAGGACCGGCCCTCAACATGTTAAGGGCCGATACGGCGGAAGGTCCGCGTGGACCAGGCGACTCGCTCCGCTTACCGATCAGCGCTATCTATAGTGCAGTGTCTGATTTCTTTCATTGTCATCAAGAGGCTCTCCAGGCCCAGTTTAGCCGGTATGTGTAGAAATGTGCCCTAAATAAGCCTCATTCATTCATTAATTAATTAATTCATTCATCTATCTACTGTTATGATTATGGCATATTAAAAAACAACGAGTCATATTATGCAGTAAAATACAGAAGTACAGCCCTGAAGCAGCTGTGCCATGGTATTGTTATTGATTCTCCACATAATCTTCATTCAGATCTCCGGTCATCGCGTGTTAAAAAGGATGAAACTGACGTTAAGAGTAGTGGAGCAGAGTCGAGTAGAGTATTTGTTTATTTTCATCAATTTATTTTATATAAAGGTTTTTATGTACACAGTATGAAAATCAGGTGATGACAGCAGCACATTGCTTGTCTAGGTCATTACCGGTTGAGTACACTCATATACGACCTACAAATAAAATAAAATATATGTATGTGAGCAATACAAATTAATCTATTACTTAAAGTGATAAAATACATTTTACCCAAAAAAACATATGTGTGACATCTACAGGGTTATTGAAAAATATATCTGAGTAGAATCCAAGTATTTTACTATAATCAATTTGTAAAAATAATTATCCTATATTGATTACACAAATTATAAGAAATGCAAACACAAAAATAACTAATAATTGCACTTTATAATAACTACCGGTACAATATTTGTAAAACTAACTTGTACGTGTTTAACCACAGTTCTAGACTAGAAAATCATAAAAAATTGCGAGTAAACAAAAAATACAGCAATGCATGTTATATTAGTCAACATTTTAGACTTAACAATTAATATTATTCTACAATCAACATAATTTTTTAACTAGCTTGCAACAATAAGGGATATTCTGTCAAACTGTTTTGAAAGTGTTTTTGAAGTGATGTAGTGTCGACAACATTGATAACTTCACAGAAAAGTCATTCAACAGTGTTACTATATTGATGCATGGTTGCTTCTTAATGTTGTCCTTACACATCGTTTACAGAGAATTGCTTCTTAATGTTGTCCTTACATCGCTTACAGATAACCTGCTTGGTCTCCTGTTGGTCATACTGTTGATATTTAGTTTGAAAATATGGAGCCAGGTAGTGGAATGCTTTCTACATTAAATGGTCAATCCGTTGTTGAACTACTGAAAAATAGTTCGACAAATCATTTTCAAAATAATTATTATGATATTTCTAAAGACCTTTTGTTAGCCCATGCAACTGAACAGAAACAAATACCAGGTATTTTACCATGACCGTCTACAGAATAGACACGAAGCATTTTATGAGACCATACTCAAGACAGGCCATGTGCTCTTTGGAAAATGATTCTTGTTGCCACGAGCAGTAATTTAGACATGTGCAAGGTATTAGCCCATCCTATTGGACCAATTCCTCACTCTCTTTTCCGTGGTGGCACAATGAAAAAACAATCAAAGCTGTGCTTGCAAAGAAATTTGAAGAGATGGCGACCCCGACTGAAACTGCAGAATCACCTTCAGAATCAATCATCGATGGAATGAGTTTTGTGCAAAAGATACACGATGAAAATACCACGTTCACTGATCTCTCCCTTGGATCACGTTTTTGCACTCGCTCTACAAATTGGAATATACAGCGTCATTTATGTAATTGTGCAATGTGGTACTAAGGTTTGATCACATTTATACCCCAGTCACAATGACCGACATGAACGCCGTACCAACGATTTTGGGACAGTTTGTTGCGGCTTTTTTGCTAGTACACTGTACGCTATTCGTACGGTATTCGTACGGTATTCGTACGGATCATTGTGACTGGTATTACTAATATAGCTATGTTTGTTGTCATCTGCATATCATCCACATGTCTTTTTGTTGAACATTAATAACATTTATCTATAAACCGGTAGTTTACCGGCTATTTTTCATTGATTGAAGTTACTAGAAATCACCTGAAATTATTAGGATATAAATATTTTTGACAAAACTGGAAAAATGATTATTTTCATATAGATAGATGTATAGACGCTTTGTCTCAGTAGCACAAGAAGTTATTTTCTTCGATTTAAATAACAACAGATTGACGGGAGTCGTCACTTGATATCAAATATGTGCCTTGGATCACACAACAGTCACAGAGCGCTGCCCCCTCTCCACCCCCGCACCAACTACAGTAGCCTTGCCGAAACCAGTCATCATGTCACCACTCAGCGAACGAAACCTCGTATTACGTTTTTGTATCTGTTTCAATTGCTAATTAAAAATATGTTTATACAAAAAAAATGTGTCCCTCAATTCATCCGGGAGTTGAGTACAATATGTCGGTTGTATAAATGTGAACAGTTCTCCCTTCAGTGTGATATTAAAGTCAACGCCTGATCACATGAACTCCAGAACTTAGTACAAAATGGTAGCTCAGAGGCATATCTAATAATTTAGAATTGTTTGCCAAATACATTTGAAATCTACGTAATTATTCATGATCACGTTTTGTGGCATGGTGGTCCGTACAATTATATCAATACAACATGGACAATACACGATGAGTATCCAGATCACATCTATTGCTATCTATCATATATAAAGCGAAGCCTATTAAACAACAATCATTTTATTTCAGATTACTCGGAATAAATTGTAAATATTTAAATACATAAACAAGAAATACATTTATTGAAATAATATATTTTTAACAGACAGACAGACAGAATGTTTTATTTGCCAGAATTTCGCTACACCCAAGTTCTTATAAGCCAGTAATTCATCTGTTCAATACTCAACGAGCCAGCAATCGGCAGTTAGTAGTAATTCATTATGACTTTGATTAATCTGTTGAAATTTTACAATAATTCTGAGGTGGTGTATTTCCGTCTGTATTTTGTGTCGTTGGCAGTCATTAGTAGAAGGGAAGTGACGTGTTCACAAACATATATAGTCTACTGTAGTCATCAGGTCATACATGCGAGTGACCCAATATTGATATTCAAAATGTTAAAGCAACACTCCAAAGGGCTCCTATGAAAAATCCTATATAAATATTCATCGCTGTCAATCAAACAAATGAAATAAAGAATATGATTTATACTCATAGTTTCTTGTCAAATTGACCATGATGTGAGTATAGAAGGGCCTCTGGTGAATATAAATCAAATCATATTTGACATTTTCCACGCCGTCTGGCCATCTCGCCCGCTTGTAAGCCGAACTGTGCATCATGTCGTCTAATCTAAAACCAAAACAGATATAAAATCAAAGCAGGAAAAGTGTAGTCATGGTAGTGTAGGCCTAGTGTTTTTTAAAACGTATACCCTCACCATGTTCACTTTATAATACTTTATGCGTTAAACAATATCGCATTACATTTTCAACGGTGTTGCACTGCATTTTATTGCATTACATTGAACATCACCACACACCAGTGTATTGCATTCAACATTGGATTACACTTCATTAAATTGTACTTTATTGCATTGCAATGTAGGCATAATGCATATTGCATTGCGTTATGTTTCCTGTTGAGTCTGGCTTACCTGTCATTGCGGGGATTGCCTACGTCACGGGGATGCTTTATCATGTCATACCTGGCTATACTCTGAGGATATCTTAACTGTTGATAATTATGACGTATCAACCTGAAACAAAATTGTCCAGTCTGAAAACAGTCACTTTTTTCAGTCCTGACTGAACGATTATGATTACATTTATGTAATTGATAATATTTTTAAATATCGGATAAATTATGATAAATTTTAAAAATACACAGCAGACTATAGGAACACATAAATACAAGTATGAAAGGCCAGATGTAAGTAAAGATTTTGCTATTCCTGAGTTATGCGAGGACGTAATAATCAAATACTTTTTCTACACGACGTCCACACGGTGCATGCCCGGTTTAAGACGGTATAAACACGGTTGAGCGACGAGGCAGATGTTTCAGGGTAAGCCTCTGCAACGTGAGGAAGCGACACCTGTGAGGATCACGAATTTAACCAGGCTTACAGCTAGGCCTACATGCAAGCCTGGTTAAATATATATAATTATACTATTGAAATCATTAGTAATGTGTACATGCCCTATTTTTCAAGTAGCAATTTGATGCAAACTGAACAATTTCTGTCAACGATAGATGATGACTTGCAGAGTGTGGTTGATAAACACGGATCGTCAGTTCCAATTACAATATGTGGTGATCTAAATGTTGCTTTGCCCAGACGTGCTAATATTCCTGGATATTGGTTCAAATCTAAAGGTTTTAATGCTCATTCTAATATTATGTTTGATTTTATCAATGTAAACAATCTTACTGTAACTGACTTTGCGGAGTCACAGTGTGTGAATTATACCTATTTTAGTCACACTACTCATTATACGTGGATTGATCACATTCTAACCACTGACGATAATGTTTCGCGTATCAAGTCATGTCAAATCGGTACACAGACTTTTCATAGTTCAGGAATACGTTTCGCATCCAAGCCATATTTCAGAAATACGTTTCGCACCCAAACCATATTTCAGAAAGACGTTTCGCACCCACCCAAACCATATTCCAGAAAGACGTTTCGCACCCAAAACATATTTCAGAAAGACGTTTCGCCCACAAATCATACTTAGGAAAGACGTTTCGCACTCATTTGATTATTAGGAAAGACGTGTAGCCCCCTCTTCATATTTTAGAAAGACGTTTCACCCCCTAATCAGAAAGACGTTTCGCCCCCTATAGTCATAGTTTGGAAAGACGTTTCGCACCCTTTTCATAATAAGGAAAGACGTTTCGCTTGCTATTCATAAATCAGCATGATATTCATTTTTAAGAAAGAAGTTTCGCTCCCTAATCAGAAAGACGTTTCGCCCCCCCTTAGTCATAATTTGGAAAGACGTTTCGCACCCTTTTCATAATTAGGAAAGACGTTTCGCTTGCTATTCATAAATCAGCATGATATTCATTTTTAAAAAAGACGTTTCGCACCCTAATCATAAAACAGCATTATATTTATTATTAGAAAAGACATGTGTGTGTGCCCACTTAGGCTATCTTGTCGTTCATGCATTTTACTATAACTTACCGTTTTCATTCCTTGATTCAGCCACTTTAATTCATTGTGCTATCGATCTGATCGCCGACCTAAACTCGGAACATAAAGATTTTAGTGCAATATTGTAAGTTGTATTACATTAACGTATATAAATTTGAAGGCTGATTATTTATTTTTAGAAATATCTGTATATAGGGGCTAGGTATCTCAATTTGGGGTGGGGGCGAAACGTCTTCTCTGGGGTGCGAAACGTCCTATGAGAACGGGGGCGAAACAACTTTCCTAGAGTGCGAAACGTCCTATAAAAATGGGGGCGAAACGTCCTACAAGAATGGGGGCGAAACGTCTCACAGGGTTCGATATCTTAATTTAGAGAGGAGGCGAAACGTCTTTCCCAGGGGGCGAAACATCTTCCCTAGGGGGCGAAACGTCTCAATAGGGGGCGAAGCGTCTGAATAGGGAGCGAAACGTCTCACATAGGGGGCAAAACGTCTCACACAGGTGGCGAAACGTCTTCCGGGGGTGCGAAACGTCACACAGGGGGGGAAACGTCTTGAAGATGGGTGCGAAACGTCTTTGGGGGCGAAACGTCTATGGTGCGAAATGTCCTGGAGCCTATCAAATCATACCTGAAGAGTCTGGTAATGTTAGTGATAACTTACCAATACGTATGGAATTCAGCGTCACTACAACTGTGAAAGCTGAATCTATTGAGAGGTGAAAAGACAAAAAGGCATGGTGCCTCTTATTGGGGAAACGTACAACGTCGAAATAATAAAGATGATGTTGAAAGTGTACAAGAAAGTCTAGATAATTATATAGATGAAGTGAATAATATAATTCATTTAGCCACTGTTGATTCAGGTTGTCTACCTCACACCCGTTACAAGCCCCGCCCATGCTGGTGTCCGGAGCTCAGTGTACGAGAAAAGAAGCGCTTCTGGTGGCGGCTGTGGGTAGACAACGACCGTCCGCGAACAGGGCAATTATTTAAATGCTATAAATATGTCAAGAAATTGTTTCGTCGTGTGTGTAGGAACCGGGTACAAGGTATCCTGCTCGACTATTATACCAAATTTCTGGTCTAGAATACACAGTCGTAGACGAGCGTGTTGAAGCCAGATGGGTAAATTTTATGCAATAATGATTTATCAAATGTTCCCGTTACAGTAAGTGAAAAGGTAAATATTCCTAGCATGTTGATCATCACTGTTCTCCCAACATTATGTCTCATGATGTTGATAGACTGATTAAAAAACTGCATATGAATTGTTCTCCAGGACATGGTGTAACTACTGAACATTTTATCTATGGTAATGATCCTATGTTGTGTGATGCATTGGCGTCTGTATATAATGTAATACTAGGCTTCTTTTGTGTACCAGAGGTATTAGAAATGGGTATAGTTATTCCAGTATTAAAAAAACCTACCTTAAATGCTAGTACGCCTGAAAATTATAGACCGATAACTCTAAGTTCAACACACGCTAAGATGGTTGAAATGTTGCTTATCTCGACAGTGTTATAAGTAATACCATTTCTGGTAATACCCCAGTTCGGATTTAGAGTAACACGGGGAACTTGTTTTGTGTGTACATTATTACATGATGTAATAGCTTACTTTCAAGAGAAAAGCTCTCCTGTTTATATACGTTAGATGCTGAAAAATGTTTCGATAGTGTGTGGCATGATGGGTTGCTCCAGTGTTGCTCTTTAAAGATTCTAGAGCTGAATATATAGCTTCGCAACCAGGTCGGGCTATGAGTCCTGCCTTGAGTAACCACGTTACTCATTGTACTCAAGTACCCCCCTCTCTTTGTAGCAAATGTATCTGTGTTTCTTGGTGAGCTAAATTTGTCATTTTGACTACTTATCTTTGGAATTTCATAACGATTTTTATATGCAGTTTCGTAGCCTGAATTGTAGTTTATACATGTTAATTTTAAAGTCCAAGTGTTTTACGATTATTTTTCTATATTCAAAATTGTATATTTTGACATTCTCAGATGCTGAATTTAACTAAACTTTCTCATGTTATTTTGTAATCTTGGCCAATGTGCCTTATTATTTCACATCTGGGGCATCTTCTGATGAGAAAGCTCGTATGTTTGTTATATCTCAGATCGCTATCGTTATTTCATAATTCCATAAATTCTAATCTAATCCTAGTATTCTCAAACTGTAGTTTCTCATTTTCTGTCCAAAATGTTTCAGGAGTAAGTTTGGAGGGAACCACTGTGATTGGTTAGTTTTCTAGGCCACCCCCCTCTTACTATATACGCAAAAACCCGCGTTTTTGGCACCAGTTAGCTCAGTTCTCCCTGTCACACCAAGATGTAAGCTATAACACAATAAACAAGCTCAAGACGCTCACTACTGCTTTATCGTCAATTCACCCGCTCACACATACGACAATACACGAGACAGCGCGACATCTGCTTCGCATCTATGTACGTCAGCGGCCGTCAGAGCAAACGACGATAATATATAGATGGTATAAACAGATAAAGCTCTAAAAGCTGTTGTTTGATGTAATGATCAGCTCAGTGCATTCACCAGTTAGGCTAGATATAGAGACGAAATTCCTGATTTCTAATTTTTGATAACCATGTCAAAAATATGAATTACGGGAATTTGGTCTCTATTTCTAATCTAACTGGTAAATGCGCAGCAGAAAAATTTAAAACTTTTGCAGTTTTAGTCTATAGACATGTTTACATCATATGGTCATTTTAAGAAGCCAAAATAAAATTACCGATTGTTTGATAATTTTAGCCTGTGCCAGTCCCTTTAAAGAATAGACTATTCTGTGTTTTTATTGTATCATGTTTTTAACTTACAATATTTTTGTATTACATTTGTATGTTTTAAATGTGTAACCAAATCTGATAATTATGTAAGTTTACTGTCTCCAGCTTTGAGTTTGAATAAATAATAAAAATAGTATAATATGTCCAGGTGATATTTTGTAATTATGGCTAATAATATATTATCGCTGAATATATATTATGATGTTTAGGAATGCATGCGTTGTCCACAAAAAATATTTTTTCTACTCCTATATTTCATGGTAAGTGATACTGTTATGGGGCATGCCAATAAAATAGCGGGACAAGTTAATTCACAAAAATATTGCATAAAACATAGGCATATGATTTTGATGTTTCATTGTTTTTGAACAACTCATTTAGCCCTTCACATTGTGATATCGGCTCAGATATAATATTAAATCAAATATTATATCGCGTGAATATATCGGTTTAACTGGTTCCACGGGCCATTAACACAGATGTGCGCCTGCATCTAGTTGTGACCTCCCAAAACACCCAAACCTTATTAATAAAAGTAGGAATAAGTATCACATGTAAAAATAATTAAATGACCCTTATGCTTTGGTAAGAAGTCCAACCTTCTTGGTTATAGCATCTGCTACCGTAAACTTGGTGTCTAAATCCGGGTCTAAATACCTTTGGTAGCAGTCGCTACGCCAATCTCCCTGTAGCTTTATTAGTTCAGTCGGCAGTTTACAGGCCAGCGCCAGACTAGCCCCACCCCTGCGGAAACTATGACCAGCGTATTTAGTGTGGTCAACTCCCAACCCTGTCAGGATCGCCTTTAAACGAGCTATAAACATCTGATATGATGTGGCTCGGGGCCCCGAGGGAGGCCCTAACACGGACATACCATGACTGTACAAATGTTTTACGCGCATATGTGCATATACAGGTTAATCTGGGCCAAGAGAACGTTTTGAGGATGGTGAGATGACACTGCCCTCCAGACACAGGATTCGAAAGTCGAGCCCTGGTGTTCAGACCGAGGCCGAGCATGCAACCTGTCGGCCATGGAGACGCAAACACAATTTTCTGAATCTGTACGAGTTAGCGGGGATTAAAAAAAAATCACTCTAAACCACACCCATTCTGTTATTTCGTTAGAAGGTAACCTGACTCACGGCGCCCTGTTGTTTGTTAGAATAGATTATTGCTCATCCAAAGCGACAAGGGCAGGTCATACACCGGGCTGGTATGGCCTGCCACCCAATTATTCTATGACTCGGTTATGTTGATCAATGCATTAATAATTTTACGAAGAAGTTTACTGATTAAAATTATGACTTGAAGTCTCTGATTTTTTTATTGTCGTTTCTTGTTGTTGTATTGACATGATCACGGGTTTGAAAGCTATTTCGCAGACATTTATATATTCGTTATTATATTAACAATTAGTTGTTAGTCATATATGTTGGGATATTTCGTGCTAACCTTCTCGTCATGTCATCATCCTCACCTCCCCAGCCAAAAAAACGATTAGAGAAACCATGAACGTTTTCAAATTGTTTCCCAGTGAAGGCTGTGGCTGCTCCAAACATCCCGGGGTATTTTAATCTGAAACAAACTAAAATTTATATATAGGTGTTCCCTTTTTATACTCTTTCAAGCGAGATACGTTAAAAAATATTTCAAAGCATATTGTCTACTATTTATACATCTCTATATCTTTAGTGGTGATACACATCACGTCTAGACCTACATCTCATCATCTAGAGAGATGATACACATCACATCTACATCCCTATAATAATAATAATAATAATATTAATAATAATAAAAATAAATACTTTATTTCATGAGGGTATAACAACAATACAAATCACAGGTTGACATAAATGTAAATAGGGAACAAATATGTATGACGAAGTACATTGTATTAACCCACTGAGCATTGCTCATCTATCGTGGATGTATATGTGATGTGTATCTCATGAGTAGCTCATCTACTCTAGACATGATACACATCACATCTACATCTAGAGAGATGATACACATCACATCTACATCTAGAGAGATGATACACATCACATCTACATCCCTAGACATAATAGACATCACATCTTCATCCTTATAGATGATACACATCACATCTACATCTAGAGAGATGATACACATCACATCTACATCTAGAGAGATGATACACATCACATCTACATCCCTAGACATGATACACATCACATCTTCATCTTTATAGATGATACACATTACATCTACATCTCTAGATGTGATACATATCACATCCACATCTAGAAAGAAGATACACATTACATCTACATCTCTTGAGATTATACACATCACATATACATCTATAGAGATGATACACATCACAGCTACATCCCTAGATATGATATACATCACATCTACATCTAGAGAGATGATACACATAACATCTACATCCCTAGAGATGATATACATCACATCTACATCTAGAGAGATGATACACATCACATCTACGTCCCTATAGATGATACACATCACATCTACATATCTAGAGATGATACACATCACATCTACAGGCATAGAGATGATACACATCACATCTACATCTCTAGAGATGATAGACATAAAATCTACATCTAGAGAGATGATACACATCACATTTAGATCTCTAGAGGTGATACACATCACATCTACATCTAGAGAGATGATACACATCACATCTACTTGTCTAGAGATGATACACATCAAATCTTCATCTCCAGATGTGATACACATCACATCTACGTCTAGAGAGATGATACACATCACATCTACATCCCTAGACATGATACACACCACATCTTCATCTTTATATATGATACACATTACATCTACATCTCTAGATGTGATACATATCACATATACATCTAGAGAGATGGTACACATAACATCTACATCTCTTGAGATGATACACATCACATCTACATCTATAGAGATGATACACATCACATCTACATCTCTAGAGATGATACACATCACATATACATCTAGAGAGATGATACACATTACATCTACATCTCTAGAGATGATACACATCACATATACATCTATAGAGATGATACACATCACATCTACATTCCTGGAGATGATACACATCACATATAAATCTAGAGAGATGATACACATTACATCTACATCTCTAGAGATGATACATATCACATATACATCTAGAGAGATGCTATACATTACATCTACATCTCTGGAGATGATACACATCACATCTACATCTAGAGATATAATAAACATCACATCTACATGCATAGATATGATAAACATTACATCTACATCTCCAGAGGTGATACGCATTACATCTACATCCAGAGAGATAATACACATCACATCTACATCTAGAGAAATGATACACATCACATCTACATCTTTAGAGGTGATACACATTACGTCTATATCTAGAGAGATAATACAAATCACATCTACACCCCTGAAGATGATACACATCACATCTTCATTCCTAAAAATGATACACATCACATCTACATCTAGAGAGATGATACACGTCACATCTACATCTCTAGAGATGATACATATCACATCTACATCCCTAGAGATAATACACATCATATCTCTAGAGATGATACACATCACATCTACATCCTTAGAGATGATACACATCACATATACATCTAGAGAGATGATACACATTACATCTACATCTCTAGAGATGATACACATCACATATATATCTAGAGAGATGCTATACATTACATCTACATCTCTAGAGATGATACACATCACATATACATCTAGAGAGATGATACACATTACATCTACATCTCTAGAGATGATACACATCACATATACATCTAGAGAGATGCTATACATTACATCTACATCTCTAGAGATGATACACATCACATATACATCTAGAGAGATGATACACATTACATCTACATCTCTAGAGATGATACACATCACATATACATCTAGAGAGATGATACACATTACATCTACATCTCTAGAGATGACACACATCACATATACATCTAGAGAGATGCTATACATTACATCTACATCTAGAGAGATGATACACATCACATCTACATCTAGAGATATGATAAACATCACATCTACATGCATAGATATGATAAACATTACATCTACATCTCCAGAGATGATACACATCACATCTACACCTAGAGAGATGATAAACATCACATCTACATGCATAGATATGATACACATTACATCTACATCTCCAGAGGTGATACGCATTACATCTACATCCAGAGAGATAATACACATCACATCTACATCTAGAGAAATGATACACATCACATCTACATCCCTAGACATGATACACATCACATCTACATCTCTAGAGATGATACACATCACATCTACACTTAGAGAGATGATACACATCACATCTAATCTCAAGAGATGATACACATCATATCTACATCTCTAGAGATGATGCACATCACATCTACATCCCTAGAGATGCTACTATAATAATATATACATATCTATTTTTAAGAAACTATTAGGCAACTGAAAACATTCTACATGAACCACTGATGTCAATAATTATGAGAAAAATACCTGTAGTTGAATTTCCTGAGATATGGCGCCACGTGTCGCGGCTTCTGGGCACATGTATAGAAATTACGATCATCTTCTGGTAAAACATCCACATCATGAAAGACATAGCAATCAAATGGACCAAGTTTCTTGGCCTCAATGTAGCCAATGTTCATGAGAGAGGCTTTGTTGAACACTTTAGGTCCAAGCTGTTCTACTACAACAAATCTGGATAGAAAAAAAAACTGATTTTAAAATGTTATGCCAAAACTCGTGAACATTTTATAACACAACTAGTCAAAATGCCAAATTTGTGATATTCCTCAAATTTTCTTCAAATTTTCTCCAAAGTTTTCCCAAACGTTCTCTTACCGTGTTCGCCGAACGTTCTCTCGAAGTTTTGGAAATGATCAAAATTATGTGACTTTTCTGTGACAATTTAACGGCAAATATCAGTCCTATCTGCTAATTTAGTGTTTATTGGTTATCATCAAATACTTGAACTGATGATTGGCCAACCTTAAAACAACATTAAATAAACGTTTCCTGTTTGCTTGGTGTTTACTGCATGGACTCCAACCTGCCTCTAAAGAAGTACCGAGTCATAGTGTATGTTGCATGTGTTTGTAGGTAGCTAGCCGTATTTCTATTTTTGTGTCAAATAAACCTTATTTGAACATGCACCAATAATAACACCAATAATGTAAAATAAACTACTATAGCTGCAGCATTTTTTAACATGTTTAGCCTCACTGTAGAATTAAATACGACCACCGATGATGTTCTGTTCTGATAGAACACAAACATTATGATGGGAAAGGTTGACGTATTAGCATTAATGCTATTATGCTGGTAATTTATCAAAAATACAAAAGCTGGACACGGCAATGTAATTTAACCAAAATAAAAATATATTGTACATGTTAAGCATTTAAAATAAATTATTTTATATGTCTACATATCTATTAAAAATTCTGGATCATCAGTGAGACCTCGATATCCGGGATGAAAATAGGATTTTAACTATCGATATATAAATGAACTGCACATTGTTGTGTGAGTTTGTTTATCTGACCTGTATGCTAGCTGTTGTCTTTGTAATACGGGATGCAGGCTGTACAATAAGGCCTGGAGATGAGATTCTCTGTCCCTGAAAGGTACAATAATGACCACTCTATGGCGAGCAGCGCATGCGTTAGGTTGCCACTCGCCTCCTAAACCTACTGTAATATTCTCCAGTGATCTGATGGGCTCGTTTTCTGGAGAAGGAAGCTCTGCTCTGATTTCTCCCACTTCAACATATATAAAAAACGTTTCAATTATTAACAGTAAAATATTTCACTCAAACGCTATGCAAACAAACATTTTTCAAATTTTTAATTATTTAGTCCAGAGGCTAAGCAAAAAAAAGTGCATTTTGTGATACAAGTATGAAATTTGGTACACAGCTAGGATAGCCATAAATAAATTTGTTAGGGTGGGACCCAAACCAGGTTTTTAAAAATGGGCGCTGTATCAATACTCGGAGTACCATCCATATCTCGCTTAATAATAAAGATATAAATTTGATTTTGGTGTCTATACCTATGTTTTTAGACCCAGGGATTTCAAATATGGCATTATTTTCAGAGAGATTGATTCATTTTGTTTTAAACATAAGCAACATTTTACCCTGGAAAGGTTAATAGGTATTTTCATTCTAAGTATGAATGTTTTATTATTAAAATATAACGCCTCCTAGTTCATCGATGTAAAATAGAAATAAAATATCAGTTGTGTTCAAGACAATACGAGATTTAATCTAGCAATTGTTCAAGTATTTTGTTTTTAATTGAAAGTGTTTAGTGGACTGTAACAAGTTAATATCACTTGAGTATTCAGAGAAGACAGTATCACACAGATGGAAATAAACCGCATAAGCAAATTATTCTGATATATGGTATATTTTAAAGTTTACTTCAATAATTCAATGTGAAAATTAAGTCACTAGTGCATCCGCATTTCTACGCGGCATGCTTCACCAGCTAATGAAAGAGCCATCCATTTTATTTGCCACTATGCAGAGTCTGCTGAACATGGGTGCTTTCATCGTAAATTTTTGTTCCATCGTCCGCCTTGACATAAGCATTGTTCTGTTCAAGATTTTTGTCTAAATCTTTTCACGGTAAAATTACCTTAGCATTATTCAGCTTAAATAATTGAATATCCAAGGTTAGCATCAACATCCGTAGATGTTCTGCCACTGGTCTGGCATAATTGTAGTGATCAAATGTATGGAACAACCAATCCACATCAAAGAAGAAGACAAGACGATAATTATAGTTTATTTAACCATAAAATATACAATATAAGCAATTTAAATTCAAAACAAAATGTTGATGATGAAAGTCCTTGTCATGGACACCACCAAATAAGGTATCGACGTACGATGAGACATTTCCCTCGTGGGTGACTTTAGCTCTCACATGTCAGGATTGTACGGGGGATCATCAACATATAAAAATTTGTTGCAAGAATTTAAACTGTTACTCTTATTACGTTTCATTGCACGCTGTACATTTATTTATTGAGACAATTGTCACGGCGGACACATGTCACGATTTCAACAAAGGATGGTTCCCGCCAATAATAAGGTAGCAAGTATTTATGTTAAATGCATATATCCTTGTTAGTGAATACGTTATTCATGGTTCTAAGATTCATATAGAAAGTGTTCAATTTTACTCACTTTGGAACTTATAGTGTGAAACGATTGCGACGTTTCGACCTGCCTTCAGCAGATCTTCAGCAGATCAACATTGCGTCATCCACTATACAAGCCGCGAATTGTTGTGGCAATTCTCGACTTGTAGTGGATAACGATGAAGTGGGTGGCAAATGAAAATATATTGTTATTATTAAAACAGTTGCATGAACATTTTCGCACTAAAACCTCTAGTTGTAGGAAATTAAGCCATTCTTCAGAGATGCAAAATAATGCTTTGATGCATCATGAGGGTTTAAAGGGCTGAGTTAAAAATGATCGAACTAGTTTTAGATATTTTATCTGAAACACAAAACTATTCGCACAATAAATCACATTCTGTTCATAATGGTAGGCCCAACTCGTCACTACTTTAGTCTGACGACACTTAATAACGAGCTGAGGACTCAAAGCTGGATATTTGAATTCACAGACTTTCTCCTCTAAATTTAGGGCCATGAATCCACATTATATAATTATAAATTAAAATATAATATAGTATATGAACATATAATATATAAACATATACTCACACAAGTCATCAGCAACACATGGGCAAGCAGTCACAGCTGCCGCATGATAAGAATAAAAATTAGAACAACAGAAATTTTTGTATGAGTCCAAGAAGGTAGCCGGTGTCATATTATATGTGACGTCCAGTAATGGGACATTAACATGATCCCAGCACTCCCTGGTGTTCTCGTCCTTAGTCCATGATCCTGACCCACTCTCCCATTTCACACTGCGAGATCCCCAGACAGACTGTGGATTGAAGTCCACCTTTCTCCTGGTGCCCTTGTGCCGTGGATAACTGCCCAGTAGATTGTACATCAAGAGAAAGAAGAAAATCTGAGCGCTCACTACCACGCAAATAATCACAGAGATGTGAAATCGTGGGCTGTGCCCTGTGATGAAAGAACTGACTGGCTTACGTGATCTCTGGTTTTCTAAAGATTGGTAATAGACCGACATGGTGATTGTTTGTAATCAAAGCCTCATATTAGTATATCTCTCTTTCGCATAGTCTTTAATTCTGTTCTGTTAGTCATGTTAATAGCTAAGTATGGTCAATACAACAGTGAGCATGTGAGTACATGATGTTATCAGTGATCGTCATCTCCAAGTCAACAGCACTTAACCTTTGTAGTACAGTGATTAGCACCTGCCTAAGCTATAAACATAATGAAAAATATAATTTCTTAATCTATGATTTTTTATATTTACTAAACGATTCCAAAATATAAAAACAAATATATAATGACAATATTTAGTGTTTGGCTCTGTTATTTTATCACACTTGGGCGGGGGCCCTAGGGTAGTCGTTAGCACCGCTGCCTTTCACGCCAGAGTTCGGGGTTCGGTTCCCGATCCCGGCGGTTTGAAAGAAACAAAAATGTTTCTTCCCCATCCACGTGTAAAAGTCAGTATTGTGGGGAGCCTACGTGACCGAGAGGTAGCGTGCTCGGCCTCAGGCCGCCAGGGCTCGAATTTCGAATCCTGTGTATGGAGGACAGTGTCATCTCAGCATCCTCAGGAGGTTCTCCTGGCCCAGTTTAGCCTATATGTGCACAAAGGTGGCCTAAAGCCCGATTCATTTCATTTCATTTTTATCACACTTATTTACATTTTAATTCTACCAAATTTTACAAGCATAACTTGAACAGGCAGGCTACTACAAATTATTTAAAAAAAGACAATATGTATTTTAGCGATGCGATTAAAGCTATTTTTATGATTCACAATTGCTTAAAGGCCCAGCGATTCATAAATTATAGGCCTACATCTACAGGTAAAGACGGTTGTCACAATCTAACCAAGGAATCTATCGTACCAAAGTACGCTAGCGTATGGGAAATACGCTGGTACATATGGCCAGAAGTAACTAAAAACTAGAAGGGTCACCGTTTTTTGTAAACAAAACCTGAAGATGTCTCCCTCCCGCAGCTAAAAGGTTGATAGCTAATAGATTATTGTCCGCTGGACGGACAGACCATGGACAGACACACTGAGCAAACCGATGTAAACCAATATGTTCCCCACCTCTGTCCACAGAAAGGGAGACATAAAAAGGTAAAGGTACAGGTTTATGGTCTGATATCAAGTTTGACAACATACTATCCGACTTTACATTTTACGCTAAGGTGACTGGGCCTGTACATTTGTGTACAATCTCAACGCCATTTGAAATCCAAGGAGAGCAAACAGTCCTGCAGCCATTTCGGCGCATTGAACGTATCGTACACATTGCCATCTCTGTCCAACCAGGTACTCATTTACACCTGAGTCAAGTGAAGCATGTGAGAGTAAAGTGCCTTGCCCAAGGACACAGCATCGAAACAATGTCCCAATATTGAGAGGAGGGGAACATGATATTTCTCCGAAAATCTTGCCTGAAGTTGGGTTTGAAACCGCACAACAGGCAGCGACATTTGCAAAGCTCCACGCTCCAACCATCGCACCACGTCACTCCCTACGTGAGTAAATATTTCTTTACATCGCTTCCTGCACAATCATGGCAATATTGCGACAGAAGGAAGCCTGGACTCGGGACTATGTCCTACTCTTTTCGAATAACGTCAAGGGTTCTTTATGGTGCAAAGTATTATAGATAGCACTGCACATTCCATGCCTTTGAACACTTTTGAGCACTGTATTTATACACAACCGCGATGACAAAAATCCGACCCGACTGGGAATCGAGCCCAGTAGGCCTACCACTGAGTTTCGAGCCACAACCGGACAAAATGAGCCATCGGGGCTGGCCCTTACGTCGACAAATGCCAGGGGTGGCGAATAATTATAAAAAATACTAATTATCATTGGTTGACCACATAGACTTAGTGATGTGAAATTTATTATTTCTTGTTAATTTTGGAACGAAAAATTAATTTCTGGTGTTTTGGCGATAATTTCTCCTATTTTTCACCACGAAACCCAAAATGGCCTGCGTTTTCTCACCAATGAAAATGATGGTGGTTTACCACCAAGATTTGCGCCATTAATAGGGTTCGTGTGATTTTAGATCAGAAAATTAATCTGTATTGTTTCTCTACATAATTTGACCTATATTACATCCACGAATCCGTTGTTTATTTATGCAGAACAATCTTGCTATTGGTCTACATTCATGCATCCCAAATTATTTATAAACATTTATGATTGATAAATTATGATGTCATTATAGAGCCATTGCTGTTTTGAAACAAGAATGTCATAGGGCTGTCTAACATATTATTATATATAGTATAATTACATCGGCCGAAATGTGTACGATTTCAAAAGGATTGTACATTTCGTGATAAACGCACCCGAATTTAGCCACAACAATTGTATATCCACTAGTCCATTTCTATGTCTTGTCAAGCTTTTTTTCAACTCATGGTCACAAAATGGCAAAATCCTACATGATCTCCATGTTAATCCAGAAGTCCACGTTGACCACCATTATATGCCAAATATAGCAATATATCTTTCGTAAAAAATATTACCAAAGACCATCTACAATAAGATGGTCGACTCTACCGAAAACATGAAATCGCTCTCAGTGCTGTCCCCCGCTTTTTGGAGATTCGAACAAATGCTTTTACCATCAAGCATGATTTTACCCGATTACGATGCGTAATTACGACATCGATCGTATTTGAAAAAAAATACATATTTCACCTCATAAAAATCAGAAAAATACATATTGACGAAGGTTAACTTCAATTTTTTACCCAATAATTTTGTGGTGAGTTATTATTACTTTTTAATCGGCATCTCCCCTCTGGTACTTCAAGGGGTGATACGCCAGTATAAACAAGCATGCATATTCATTGTTAACAAACAGCAAGTGACGCCCAGCTAGCACGAGACGTTGACCACAAATATATGGTAATGCTGTTCCAACGTTTGCAATGCTGACCCAGCATTAAAACAGCATTGGTCCGTCGTCGTATTTGCTGGCAGCTGATGATGTGTGCAGGGGTAGATACGGACAAACCAAACCAAGATGAGGGCAAAGAAAAACATAATATTACTATATATAGAGTCTATTGACACGAATCTGTTACCATTACGTCGACCGTCGATCATGGAGCCAGTAAAATACAGCAAATATTGCTCTGCAATCAATTGCAAAAACTTCTGTGGGAAGAACGCTGCAATTTCATTTTTCAAATTCCCAAAAAGATGAAGAAAGGTATGTTTCAATATTGTCATTCTTATTTCACAAGTATGATATGTAAACTACTTTCAAAATGTTGTAATGATTCGATCTAAAGCCCATATTATAAGTACAAAAATTAATAAGCTTCACGAGTAACCGTGTTAGGTTAAACACAGGCCTGAGCAATGGAACGTGTGCAGCCTACAATTTAGAAGTCTGGCGATATACATATAGTTTCTATGTGATGATGTCCATCAATCAATATCAATCAATAAATTTTCCATAGCCCCTATATCCTCAGCGAACCGAGCTCAGAGGTGCACAAATCCTTAGCGTGATTATAAGTCATAACAGAGGCCAAAGCAGGTTTCGTCAACATGGAGCCATCCATAAAATTAGCTGGTATATTTTTTTTATTTTTTTGTTCCAAGATCCTTATATAAGTGATAATGCATCTTACATTTATAATACTTACTTTTAAGCCAGATCAATTCTTATGGATTTGATTAATACAGATTTTTTAGTATAACTGATGCTTTACATCAATGAAAACTAATCCGTAAAATGTGGGAATATTACATATTCATCTAAACATTGAGTACATACAACAACTGTGTTTTTAATGAATGTTGCGAAACATTCACAAAAATTATTAAAGTTTGATTCAAATCGTGAAGACACGTCTGTCAATTTATGGCTGTTATGGCAATCTCCCTTGTTGTCAATATGATTCTTGACATACTGTCACCCCCCTCCCGTTCTGTACTTACATAGTTGTGTAGTTCATGTGCACAGATCTCTTGTTATTTAAATGAAGACATTTTAATCTCTAAAAAAATAATATAAGATGACTTATCTGCTGTAATACGAGTTATTTTCGTTCAACAAATAAATTTTGCAAAGATATTGTCATGACTGTCAAACCTAGAAAAACATTATTGTTTATTTGGATGCTAAACTGGTGAAATTATCACTTGTTTTATATGATGATACAGTTGCCAAATCGTAGTTCCAACTCTCGTTAAAAGGTGACACCACTGCATAATGTATTACATGCATTCGTATGGTGAAATTCGCACGTCTTATTGTAGATGTTTTTCTTATATTACCTTAAACATCAATAAATTGTTGTTTTCTATGTTTTTTATTCTAATTGCGTCAATAAAGTAATACAATTTTGAGTTACTGCAATGCTACTTAAAATATAGCCGAATATTTCGTTGTATAGTAATATGAACGTTTTCTTTCACTCATATTTCAATTCAAACCTAATTGTGTAGAAGTAGCAACATCCAATATAACAGACATCACATACTGTACTAATCTTTTGCACCAATATCTCAGCCTGTTTATCTCGAAAATAGCTCTAAATATGGATCTTCGGCATGAGAACGTAAGTAGTGACGGTCAAGGGGATTATTGTGTCCTAATAATTAATAAACTTGGGAATTATCATGACATATTATGTCTTTTATTTTTATTGGGGTAAGCGAAATCAGAGTAGCGATTTTTAACCATTTTATGGGTATGGATGGCCTGGACGAAAATAACTTGACAGGTAGTGGAACCTAGTATAGACCTACATTTTACAGATATGGCCTAAGCAACAACAAATGGATCAGATGCACTTGAGATTGGTGACACATTCTCTGACCACAGGATTGGAAGAACTTGAAGTGATTTTAATCAGCTTTTGTAGAAGATTAGCTATTGTTACTTCAAAGATAAGCCCACGGATCATGATATAAGGCTCTGTACATCAGTGTCTTTTACATCCTCGCGAGCCAGGGAATGTACGACTATGCTCGCATCCGTCACATATGTACCATATCATCTATATGTAAAGGTATGACCCCCCCCCCCCCGAACGCCGCGCCGCGCCGCGCGTTAAAAAACGCGGCGCCGTGAAAGATGAACTTTCCCAGCTTTCGTTTCGCGGCGCAGCGCGGCGCGGCTTCCAGTGTAGCCACTGCTATGATAAACAGAAAAGTTTATCTTTTTTACCGCGCCGCGCGGACCGGCGCGGCGCGGCGTTCGGTGGGGCCGTAGCTTTACGCAGTGATTAATACTAAACAGTCAGTATACATGTTTTTTATTGGCTGGATGACTTTAAGCAATAAACAAGAGATGCGCTCTCGCTGAGGTTTATCAGATAAATCACTGGAGTCAGCTGTACATGGCAGGAGTACCAGAAGGCAGCACAATTATGGCGGCCTGAATATCCAACAATAGGGCTCATGAACAAATAAGAATAAAACAAATGTCCCATCCCAAGACGACAACAGCCTAACCGTGAGTTTTGCAAACGAGCCCATGCAGATGAGGGGCCAAGAAAGAGGTGGAATACCAGTTCTATAAGTTTTTGAGTCATCAACTCATGAAAAACAACATGTCATGGTGGAAATAATGTCACTGCATCTCATATCAACGGACTGACCAGGTCAATGTTGTTATACACCACTCAGAACCAGGCCATATTGCTATTACAATCTACATTAACTTTATTTAGTGCTCAGAAAACATGCATGTTTGTAATGAAACCCGATATCGGAGACTATTTTACATCTTTTAAAATAAATTTTAAATTATCATCTACTGTTAGAACAAAGAACAATGATTCTGGTAATGACACTTTTTCATTTTAATAAGAAGGTCGGTTGCTTAAGTAGTCGCCACGACATCACTGTCCATGCCATTTCATTGCCGATCTACTTATAATTTAAGATTAATGTTTAGCATCAGATGTGACAACACATCAGGTGGCTGATTTAGATTTAGTTTTAGACTACCCTATGTTGAGAAAGGAAGCTGGTGACCTGGAAACCATTTTTATCGGATTCAGCATATCCAAATTATGTTGAAAACGGTGGTTACTTGTTTTTTTCTTTAAAATGCATCTAACACAACCTTCTGGTCATCTTTATGGAAAATTTGACCAATCTGAATACGTTAAGCAAACGTTATGTATACACTGAATGCCAGATGTACGCTACTCAAGAACGCTGTATACGTATCATGAACTGTGAAGGGAAACGTAATCCACTGCATCTCATGAATAGTGGTGCTGTCAGCTGGACTATAAAGCTGCATCCCTCTTTGAAATGCTGTTATTTATTCAAAGCTGGCATTGAATCTGAATGATAATTAGCATAACTCCAGTGTGGGTATAACGCTAAAAGCTGTGCGTTAACGCATCCCGGTGATGTAATCATTGGTTAATGGATGAGAAAAATGTACCAGAATACATACTATATTCATATCTTTTAAAAACTAGAAATCACTGGAAATATCAGGCGTTTGTTATCCTAAATCGAGTTTAAATAGATCATGATGTATTTTATTAGTCAAACAGATAGCTGCAAATCGAATAATTCAACTTAAAAATTAGATTTTCGCTAGCGATTTTGAAATTAGAAGCTAGTTTTAAGAACTATATCTACCATGTAATAATAGGTCGTAAAATCTTTGTTAGCAATGTAGCCACATTGTTTTGACACATTATCGTACTCCCACAGGTGTTATCGACCACAAGACTTGTACTGATAACTTCCTGTATCGACCAAAACTCGTCAACAATTCGTTCTCCGGTTTCGAATTATTTACGTTATACTGACGCATTGTAGTCTAAATATTTTGATTATCAATTCAACATGTGGGTGGTCGTTTGATAAAATGCATGATACTGCTTTTTGGTCGATAAAGGCTCAGATCGGTACGCCGTCGCCAGATACTGGCGGAGCCGAAGGCGAGTATCGGCGACGTGTGTGTAGGCCTATATTATATTATATGCTTGCGCTGCTTGATGATACTTTCAGAGAGACAGGGTGAATGAAACCAGGTGTGAATGGTCTGGATATATTGCATATTTATCATAGCAAAATCTGTCCGTGTACCAATTGTTTTTTTAGGAAGCACCCATTGGGTTGTGTAGAGATGACAATCCCTGGGCGCTCAGCAGAAGTACATGTAGAAGAATCAGGTCTTTAGAATAATGGTATAATAGATGCATTTCAGTTTGATTGACATTTAAATGTGATGAAACATCAAAGAAAAGTATAGCGTATACATAATTTTCAATTTAGTCAACACCACATTTCTTCATTGTGTTATTCACTATCAAATGTTATTAGTGTTATTTTATTACCAATCATATCAGGCTATTTATGGCATATATGTCATACGTATACGTCAATCAGAGACGAATGTCTTTATAAATATATACTCTATGATATATACATGCATTACGGGACCTACAGGGGTCGGCTGAATAACTGGAAAATATCGAGGCGAGAGAAACTTTATATAATAAAAAACTGTATATAATATAAGTACCATAATATTTAGTGAGCTTACATTCAGCTATATACATAACGTGGCTGTCCACAACACGAGTGTAGACGGTCAACAGTAATAACCTTGAACACATCAGTCACAAAGGCAATGACAACTAATACCGCTCAATCCTCGAGCCAGAGCTTCCTATTATGCCACAACAACATGGTGGACGTATAAAAGAAAATATTTCAATCACAGCCGCCTGTTGACGGTCACCGGGCATGCTTTAAGAAGTGCTGCTGTTGCTATGGTTATCCTTGTTCAAGCTGACCTTGTAAAAGCTAACAATTGGGCACATGTCAAATCTGCCTAAATCTGTAATAATGACTCAGTTGTGCTCCACATAATAGGGATGTTACCAGGAATGGCGTGAATCGTATTCACATAGATTTCCATTCATAGTGGTGTTCGGAGTGAAAGGAATCAAAACCATACGTGGGCCTCCTCAAAAACACTGACGTGTTGGCTCAATCCTAACCTGTCTATCCGAACGGAAATTAAAAATAACAATTCGGAAATAATAAACGCACCTTTATTATACATGATGTCGTTATGACTATGTCATTGATTGAGATAATATATACCTCGCTTGAGAGGGGTTATCACTCATATTCAATACTTTAACATATTAGAGATACACATAGTATCATAATTGTACCACGTTTTATTTGTATACGTTTGGGTTTAATATGTCCCTTGCTTAAGGTATATAAAGAGATTTACTTTCCACCTGAAGTAAAGTATTAGCTGCATTTTGGCCTACTGCTGCCACTTAAGGAATATTAAAGTGAGTCTTGTAATGTTTCACGGTTTACTAATATCGCATATAATCTCATATAATTATATAATTTAAATTCCAGTATAAGAAAGTGTATTATTTTAACAGCTAAATATTATGCTTCTTAGTTTACTTGGTTGTAAAATCTCCAATGCATTGTCATGATTATATAGAGACCTACATTTTAAGCATATCATACATTTCCGAAATCCACATCTTCAATACCGGAAGATTATGTTAGTATTAGCTAGTCTTCAAGGCGAGACGCCTGGAGCCCAAAACACACAGCTCGCGTACGTACTGGCGCGCACGTTTTACGGACGGAAGAGGCGCGTAAAATCAAAACACACATATGCGGAAGATAAGCGTAACGTAACGAGCGGAACAGCTCTTGATTTGGGTCACATGCAGTGTTGATCCCGGTGGACACGGCCATTGTTCTACAGTGACAATTAAATTGACATAATGAGGTTAAAATCATCATTTCAATTTGGCTCCTTGATATGTCCATAATATGTCAACATGTCCATAGAATTGCGTAAGTTACTTAAATTTGGTGTTTGCTCGTTTACCAGTTAAGCGAGAAATAAGGACGAAATTTCATTTCGGACATGCATGTCCAAAATATAAGAAATGTGGGAAAAACTGATAAATGGGGCTTTCGGCACACTTGCTACGTTGACACAGCTACTCAAATTTAAAAGACTTCCACAATTCTAGTCTATCGACATGTTCACATATTA
The DNA here is from genome assembly GCA_964017125.1 of Flabesymbios commensalis. Lineage (NCBI taxonomy): Eukaryota > Metazoa > Annelida > Polychaeta > Terebellida > Flabelligeridae > Flabesymbios > Flabesymbios commensalis. Next base: position 35,631,009 of record OZ024905.1, on the reverse strand, counting down.
TGGACATATAATTAAAAAAAGGAGAAAATACAATTTTGACTTTTGGAAGATTTTTGGCCTGATTGTCTCGCTTTGATAATAATTTCCACCCACATGAAGTTGTGTCTCGCTGACGCCATCCACAACTTTCAAGCGATGGAAAATTATTAAATAGTATGGAGATGGAGGTTAACTATTTTACATCTTGTTCAAACATGTCTAGAGCTGAAGGGAAGAAATTTATGATCTGATATTAGCGTGCAGAGAAGACTATTACCTTGTTAATATTTTGTTCCTTTATATGCTTAAAATTCCTGAAGTAGATGTTAAAAATATAATTTAAACCAATATACTCGTCTTTTTGTCCTGCTTTTTAATTTTTAATTGAAACAGGTTGGCTATTGCAATTGAAGTTCGGCGTCGTCGGCATCGGCGTCAGCGTTAACATGAATCATTTGTGGGCACGAACACTTGAAAAGTTTTTCATATATCCTTTCCAAATTTGTTATGCATGTTAGGCCTACTCATGACCAGCTCTCGGACAAGTTCAATACTGGCTGAAAACAAATGACCAATTCTTTGTGATTTTGTGAAACTGTATGTTGCTAATATTAAGTTCTCGGACAAGTTCAATAATGGCTTAAAACAATTAAATGGGCGATTTATTTTAATTTTTCGCATTTTACGTCAATAATTTGACCTTGTGGACGGGATAGCTTCAAGTTCAATAATAGCGGCCGGCCATTGTCGAGTGCGTTCTTGTTATTTATTATATTATTTTATTATCATCACGATAATGTCTATGACCATAACAAATCCAGATAAGTGTCCAAATAAGGACGACCGCTTCTTTTTGGGCATCTCGGAATCATCGATGCTCTGTGTCATACAGGCATTTCCGCTGTTGCCCCTCAATAATCAGATGATCAACGTTGATATCATTTGATGAATTTTTCTTTAAGTATTTTTTCGACGACATGTTCAGTGTCAACTGTCTATAGGCCTATAGAGCATACAACCACGTGTTATCTCAGCAGACACGACACATTGTAGCAATGGTGGTTAAATGCTGAATCTGCGTCGCAGACAGTGGGCCAACGTTAAGCCAACATTGGTTTAATGTGTTGTGTTTGCTGGAATATGCCCTGATATTCACAGTCTTGGGAAACCCCACATCCATCCCACTAAATGACGTCATAAATTCGGAATTCCCCACGCGCACAGACGCGTAAGCGTACAAAAAATCGCCCCAGGAGCGATCGGTTACGCGTTACGCTTGGTGTACGCTTTACGTCCGCTAGCTGTGTGTTTCAGTTATGACAAATGTATGGATTAGATTTTCTACGCTTACGTCTGAGTACGCTTACGAAAGTGATACGCGAGCTGCGTGTTTTGGGTTTTACGATGAAAAACCTTTATCGTGAGGTTGTTCATATTTTTTGTCTTAAAGATTTATTCGTTAAATGATCAGTTAAATAGGCCTACTAATCGCAGTCACAAAATAGCGAAAATATCTAAATAGAAGCAACTTTTAAAAGAGATCCACGGCCCAGAGATTGGTTCTGTCCGGAGCTATATGCCTGTCTCAGCTGCTAGATTTATGTCCATGTAGACGTCTATGCCCACTATAGTCTGATATGATGTATTAACAAAGGCGTACGGGTCCATCATGTCTATGTAGACGTCCATATGTCCGGTACTGTGATATTATGGGAAGATGGGGTGCCTCTCGCGCCGAAGATACCTGTGAGTGACCGTTAAGGTCTCTAGTATGGGCTCCCAATGGCGGACGAGGGAAACTGCCCAACATTCTCCATTATAACACAAACTTCCTTTCCCCATCGAATCGACGGTTCCGAGTAAATCACAAAACTCTTCCTCCACTTGTCATGTTTATTCGTTTAGACATCTGGCAACTACAACGTACAACCCCGCGCACGACACGTCCTACTTGACTCAGAGAGAGCGACCTACGGCACGTCCGTAGTCGCCGAGCGTACCATCTGAAGTGCGGGAAAAGTACCAAGACCGCATGGGCTCTGGCCCTGTGCGCCCGGCACCAAAGTACCGAAACGAGGCAGACGTCCACTGATTCTCGCGTCCGGGAAACCGGGGATAACTGCCACATTAACTTAACGAAGAAGGGATCCCACATTACCCCCAGGTTAGTGATAACGTAGGACCCAACTGACGTGTAGGAGACTGCTTCGTGCAAGTAGCGTGGGTTGTAATAATATGTAACTTCTTATAACTAAGCATAGTTTAAAAAATTATAGCGTGTGTGGTTACAGCGTGGGTGGTTGACGTCGCAGCATTATAAATGAAAATTTTCCCATCCTCTTAACACCAACTGTCCTTTATGTACGTATTTATATGCTGCAAGCTGCGACCAAATGATTCATTTACTTAACATAAATTTCTATTCGTATTTTAGCAATTAACTTGCTAAAAAATGTATTTACATTTTACATATTTTACACAATGCTGCCAGGCCTGGCATATTCATTTACAATTTAAAAACATTATTAATACGGTGCATGCGGTTGGGCCCGCCATAGATGTCGTTAGGCGCCACTATGGCGTGAACCATCTGCACGAACCGGGCAGGAGTCTGGATTAGTTGTCCGACTCTAGTTTTTCGCACTGTTGTGTCGGTCGAAATTTTGTCGCGATTAGCAATATTCGAACGATTGCTTTTATTCGAGTCGATTACGGCGTCAGCAGCACCTGGGGTTTTACCCCGTAGATGTAAAGGTATGCGGGAATACGTTCGTAAACCACCACCGTTCCCGTTAGCGCGGGATACGGCGGGGGCTCGCGAATGCGGCGCTATATAAGTATTGTCTCTGTTAGACAATTTGACTTTAGCATCTAGTTGCTGTGGGACCGTGGCCAATTTGTTACTGCTTCTGACTGCCGTCGACTTTTTCGTTTTAACACTCGTCCCGTTGGACGTCGGAGTGTCCGCACTACCAGGTCTAGGTGGACCCTGTGGATTCCTACTAGAGATCCTGGTAGCCTTCGAGCTCTGTGGTTTTTTTGGCGTTTTACGCTGTATGGTCGTACCTGTCGTAGGCTCGCACTAGAGATGTGCGGGTTTAACGCGATCTAAAGAGACCGTCTCAACCTTGCCTTTCACTAGGTTTTCATGACTCTGCCACTCCTCAAGGCAACCTTATATGGTCCGTCGTAAGGGGCGGTTGGAGGCGGCGCAATTGCGGTTCGGCGAAAGAATACATGTGTGCATGTAGCTATTTCCTTGAATTGGAAAATGTTGTGTTGTTGTGTGTCACGTGGCGGACATAGACAGAGACGCGACATGGCCACGCGTAGCTTGTCTGAATAGTTCTCCAAATCAGTGTTAGCGTCGACGGTGTACTGTTTCGTAAACTCTCCTGGGAGTCTAAGGGTTGTCCATTATATCATCTTGGCAGCCGACCTGCCTAGTCTCTCTTTAACTGCGGAAGGAACTCCTAAAAGTACAGCGGCTAATGTGATAGTCCACGGGTTCGGTGACTCGTGCGCCATAATGGCGGCTTTCAATTGACGGTGGAAACGTTCGACCATGCCGTTCAACTGAGGGTGATAACTCGTGGTACGATCCCGTATAATCCCGAATTGATTACATAAACTATCCCACAATTTGGACTCGAATTGAGCGCCCCTATCAGTGGTGATAGTGGCTGGAGTACCATAACGTGCTATCCACCCGCTGAAGAAAGCATCGGCGACCGTTTCGGCTTGAATATCTACAATAGGTATGGCTTACGGCCAACGTGTAAAACGATCGACGCAAGTCAGTAGATATCTAAAGCCATTAGCATAGGGTAAAGGTCCGACTATATCTATGTGGACATGATCAAATCGCTCGGTAGGTTCAGTGAACTTTCCGTAAACTGGGGTGTTGTGACGTGAAACTTTGGCAGTCTGGCAACCCTCACAGGTACGACACCATCTAGCAATGTCGATATTCATGCCATGCCAGACAAATCGTGTATTAATCAAAGGTTTTGTAGCTCTATGCGATGGGTGGCCTAAACCGTGTAAGTTTGAAAAAACTTTTCGGTGAAATTTCGCGGTAAGGTACGGCCAGTGGTGTCCCGTGGACACATCACACCAGATCAATTGATTATCGAACGATTTGAGTAGTTTGAAATTCATAGTGGATGTAGTCAAGTGTCTCAATCGCGTGAATTCCGCGCCTTTAGCTTGGTCGAGAATTAACTATTTATAGTCTATCACTGGTCCATCATGTATCGCAGACACTGATGGTCGTGACAGCGCATCAGCGACGAAATTTGTCTCGCCTTTTACATATCTAATATCGGTGGTGAATTCAGCGATGAAAGCTAAATGACGTGTTTGTCGTAGGGACGCGCGTTCAGTCACGGATGACATTACGAGTGTTAACAGTTTATGATTAGTATTAACGAAGAAATTTCGTCCTTCTAAATTGTGTCTAAGGTGTTTAATTGTGGCGTATACCGCCAAAAGCTCACGATCGAACGCGCTGTAACGTGTCTCTGCTGGGTTCGGCTTCTTGCTGAAAAACGAAAGTGGCTGCCACATACCATTTAAAAACTGCTGCAACACGCCACCGACGGCGACATCACTAGCGTCGCACGTGATGTTTATCTGAGCCGTAGAATCTGGGTGTACCTGAAGAGTAGCGTTTGCCAACATTTGTTTTGACTCAGAAAATGCTGACTCTGCATTTTCATCCCACTTCAAATCGAAATTTGACTTCGGCGACAGTCTTGTATGTCCTTCGTTGGCGGCTGTCAGTAAATTATTGAGTGGTGTCAACTTCGCAGCGCAATGCGGTATGAAACGATGGTAATAATTTACCATTCCCAGATATCTACGCAGTGCTCGTTGCTTTTCGGGCTTAACGAAATTTACAATCGCGTCAACTGCGCTGGGTAACGGCGAAATTCCTTCGGCACAAACGTGATGGCCTAGAAAACTTAATTCAGTTGTACCGAACTGACTTTTTTCAGGACCAATTATAATTCCGTATTCGGCTAGTCGGGCAAAAAGAATTCGTAGATGTTTCTTATGAGTTTTATGATCTGGGCTGGTTACCAAATATACAAAAACAAAATCAAGTCCGCGTGTAACGTGGTCTATAAAACGCTGAAACGTTTGACCGGAATTTCGTAGACCAAACGGTGTTCTAGTGAAATTAAATAAGCCAAAAGGTGTAGTAACGGCAGTCTTATGTATATCAGACGGTTCCACCGGAATTTGGTAATAAGCTCTGACCAAATCGATCTTTGAAAAAATCTTCGAGCCGGCTAAACGCTGTGTGAAATTTTGTATATGTGGAATCGAATAACGGTCGGGTACAGTCTGTGCGTTTAAACTACGGTAGTCCCCACATGGTCTCCAATCGCCAATTTTCTTTAGCACCATTTGAAGCGCTGCGGACCACTCGCTGTCGCTAGGTTCAATGACCCCTAATTTTATCATCTCATCGAACTCGCGTTTTGCGGTAACAAGCTTATCGGGTGCTAATCGTCGTGGGCGCGCAAACACTGGGTGTCCTTTAGCTACTATTTTATGTGTTATACTGTGTTTAACGGTCTCACCCTTTGTCGTAGGGCGAGTCAGTTCCGGGAACTGGCCGAGGAGTTTGGTATACTCGTTCTGAACAGTGTCTACTCTGTTCAAGGACAGTGGTTTAATCGATGACAGTGAAGCGGCAATAGCTAGACCTGTTCTCATGTCCCGGAGACATCGGCTTCTCACGTCTACGAGCAAATTATAGTGGATTAAAAAATCAGCCCCGATTATGGGTTGATGCACATCTGCTACTATAAACGTCCACGGATATTCGCGCTTTAAGCCGACATCGACGACGCGTTTACAGTTGCCATAAGTATTTATAGTACTGTTATTTGGGAGACTATCAGCGTCCGAAATCCCGTTAGCGCAATATTTTGGCAAAACACTGACAGCTGCGCCTGTGTCAATCAAGTATTTACATTTATGTCCTTTATCTGCGACATATAATAATTAATAGTGTGATAACGCAATATTCGCTACTTCGCGCTGACCTAATGTGACATAGTACGAACAGGGTTCACTGCACAAGCGCGCCTTTTCACCATAAGTTTGGTGGTAGTAGCAAACCTGTGCAGTGGCTGTGTCGGTCGGTTGAGCGACATTATTTTGCGGCGTTTGCGGCGGCGGTGCGTGAGGACGATTATTTTGCTGTGCATTAGTACATATATTTGGTTTGTTAACAAACTCGTTGGCCTGAACATTGGGAGTAAATGTAGGCGTAGGAGTACAATTATTGTTTACACGTCCACGTCCTTTATTTCTCTTTGTCTCTGATGTAGTCGCGGTTTCTAACGTTTTTAGTCGCCTGGACAAGTCCTCAAGCAAACCAACTAGCTTAGTTGTTTCCTCTACCTTTATTTCCGCAACCCCCGGCTTACTCTCTTCGACGTCTTCTTCAGCGGCCAGTGCCCGGTCGGCCAACACGGCCAAACTTTCTAGGGTGGCACTGTCTGGTTGAGTTGCCAAATGAGCTCTGATTGAAGCGGGCATCTGCCGGATGAACGCTTGGCGTATGACTGCTTTCCCCACAACGGCTCGTTGTCCGGAGCCAGCCGCCTTTTGTAGATGCCGTAGGAAACGTGAGGGAATGTCTGTACCCATCCTTTCACCTGAGATCACTTTATTAACCCTTTCGGGTGTAGTCAAACCACGTCGCTCTATCAAAATCGCTTTCAGGCTTTCGTATTTATGGGATCTGAAAGGCTGAAGTAGCACGTCCCTCACATCTGATGCGACCTCGCCCGAAAGTGCTGCGCAGGTTAAGCTATACCTCTCGTCGTCATCGTTGATCTGGTGAAGAGCAAATTGATTCTCTATCTGGGTGAACCAGAGTTCAACATCCGTAGCATAGAACGTAGCGATTCTGAACTTGGGTAAGTTCGTTGAACTTCTCTGAGGCTGCCTTCCTAGTGGTGGAGGGCTCTTTGAGGAATCGCTCCTAGAATGAGGACTCGTTTGTCTAGCTCGGGCAATTCGAGCGAAATCTGCTTTAAGGCGTTGATACTCTTCGTCTGCTTCTTGGAATCGAACCTCATTGTCCTCACTGTCCTGATAATAGTTATCTTTGCGTCGAGCACCCGCACCTTCTAGGGGCATAGACATGAAGCCTTCACTCTCGTGTTGCGTCGACATTATGGAATGTTTTTTTGAAATTATTTAACTATTGAAGCATTTGAGATAGCTGGCCTATTGGCTCTGTGTCTATCTCAAACGTGTTTAAAATGGTATGTCGTATTAACACATACCAACTATTTTTGACGTGCCATGCGCGGATCGGTTGTACGTTGCCGTCTAGACCAGATGAGAAAAATGTCTGTAATATGTTGAATCTTAGAAATGTAGACTGTAGAAAATGTTCATGCTATGTCGCATGTTGCGAGAAACAGGGGTTGCAGATATAGTTGAAAATGCGTCGCTGAGGTTGCGCCTATTTTCTTTGCACTAGTTCACACACGTATTTATTTATTTTAGTGAAAACTGTAGGTCTATATTTGACATAAAATGTTTTCACTTATTCACACACATACATAATGATATAGTGAAAACTGTAGGTCAAAATTGTACATAAAAATGCCAGATACAATTATGACATGCTATGCTAAGCTAAGATAATAGTATATTGCAAATCGACCTGGGTGAAAAAAATTTTTTTTCACACAAGTCAAATAACACATGCAAATATTGGCAATGTTTCGCGATAGCGCAACTGTCAAATCGAATATTTCTGTATTTATAAAAATTTAAACTTCAGAAATAAACTATCATGAGAAAATTTCGTTCTCAAACTGATAGACTAAATGTGACTGCGAATAAAAACAGCTACATATATTTTAGAAAAATATTTAAAACATGACTGACAGTAGTCTATGCTGATTAATGATATAGTATATCATTTCGCTGAAAAATGATTTCTGTGATGAACATTCCACGTTTTTTTTTTTTATAATGGCACGTTCATCACCGAGTCATTCTTTTCAACGTCCGAATCAATCGCTCGCTTCGATTCATTGATTGACGTATAAATCGGCTGTCGTCGTAGCGGTTGTGTTTATTTCGTCTGTGGTGGGTGTGTGTATGGTGTATTATCGGTACTGCTAACATGTGCGGCAGACAGCATGTGGCTGCTTGTCTGTGTCAGCATGCGTGGAATGGTGTGTACTTAGAAAAATGAGCAGCGGCCGCGTCTCGCCTCACATTAGCATATTCATTACCTACTCCGTGCCCAAATAAGGCGCTAAAAGTAGGCTAGAGCAATTACAAACACTGGAGGGCGTTTCAACGTGAAAAAAAATCTCACACAATTAGTGCTATAATTTCGTTTCCGAAACAGCTTATTTATATTTCCTCTCCTTCAACCGTTTTGAAAAGAGTAATCAGCTCCACCAAATCAAAATGGCGGCCTAATTTATGCTAATGTGATGTGGCGACACAGGTCCACTATCCAAATTCATGTCGGTTATGGCGGGACACGTGTTTGCCCACGGCGGGCGATCAGCTAATCAAGGGGAACCAGCGTCCAAAATGGCGCTCACCTACCAAATACATTTACAATATTCAGCATTCTTTGAAATAACATATTATAATAGTAATAAAATATTGACCTACGGTCCTGGGAAAATTTTTAACAGACCAAATAGGACCGTTTATTGACATTCATTTAGGGAAACAATTTTATTTGGCCCTAATCCTAATAAAGGTTACCCGAGTCGAAGCGATTTATCTAATTTCTTGTCGATTTTACTGAAAAATCGAAAAAATGACGAGGCTTCGTCCATGGACTTTAAAATCGAGTCACCCAATTATGGCAATCAACGATAAAAATGAGTTACCGAAAACACCCACTTCCTATTCGCCTACAGTGGCATTAATAGGATGAAAGCATTTAACAAACTCTTACATTGGAAAAATGATAGACTAAGTCCATGAGAAAAATTTTCAGGATTCTTGGTCGCCATCTTGAAAAAGCTCCCAAAAATAAGAAAATCACGCCGTTTTCGACGTAAAAAAGTGCTTCTCCTCTGATAACTCTTTCTGACTAATTTAAGCTGGCATATTAAGAATGACCTACAGTTTTCACGTACCTGATGAAAAAAATGCTATTGATTTTTTCAAAAAATCTTTAAAAATTTAATCAAAACTATCCTTGAAAACAGCAGTTTTCAATTGGCGTCTTGGTGAAAACAGTGTTGCGTTGACTATCAGTCGTCAGGGGTCACCAGTATGGGAAGATGGGGTGCCTCTCGCGCCGAAGATACCTGTGAGTTAGGGTCTCTAGTATGGGCTCGTAATGGCGGACGAGGGAAACTGCCCAACATTCTCCATTATAACACAAACTTCCTTTCCCCGTCGAATCGACAGTTCCAAGTAAATCACAAATCTCTTCCTCCACTTGTCATGTTTATTCATTTAGACATCTGGCAACTACAACGTACAAACCCGCGCACGACACGTCCTACTTGACTCAGAGAGAGCGACCTACGGCACGTCCGTAGTCGCCGAGCGTAACATTTGAAGTGCGGGAAAAGTACCAAGACCGCATGGGCTCCGGCCCTGTGCGCCCGGCACCAAAGTACCGAAACGAGGCAGTCGTCCACAGATTCTCGCGTCCGGGAAACCGGGGATAACTGCCACATTAACTTAACGAAGAAGGGATCCTACAATATGATGTAACAAAGGCGTGCTGTGTTTCACTTTATCGGCTCTACAAACTCGTACCGCTAATAGATGTCATCTTCCACAACAAGTTATCTCACCCACGAGCACGCAGTGCGATACCTTGCTTTATCGAGCATAGCGTCCAACTATTTTAAATAGCAAAATACCTTAAATATCACGCGTTTTTTCACCGGCCAATCAGACAGCGCTTGACAGGTGGCTGCGAGCAAAGCTTGCTTGTTCCCGTTGTTATGAAAGATCAGATAGATAGATAAGCTCGGAATCTCACGCTGATGTCATTGTGTTCCCAGCTCCCTGAATGGCGGTCACTATATGATTACTGGGCGCCATGACGAAATTCGGTACAACTCACTGTCCAAAATGAGAGATTCCCAACTTGTCTATACAATACCATCATCTATCAACGAAAACAGGTAACTGTGCATAACAGATGAACAAGAGGTCAATTCATTGTGACCTTGTATAACCTATTTATAAATCAGAAACATCAGATGAGGTTTAAATCTCAGACACACCCCCAAGATGACCACATAGACGACCATGACCATGTGATACGATGTACCAAGAGCTTTATATATATAAAGTTCTTGGATATACGAACAAAGGCGTACAGGTCCATGTAGACGTTTATGCCTGCTACAAGTCCATGTAGACGTATATGCCCGCTACTGTGATATGCAACAAAGGATGAGTAACGACTGTTGACGTACTCTTTAAACAAAAACTTACATATATGCCCACTTCTCGTTTCCATATTTTGCTGCGGTATGCCCCAAGGACCTTTAAACAACAATTATATGTGAAAACCACCATAAATATTGACCATTTCAGCGGAAGTTAAGGCTATAATCGTTTTTTTGTATTTTTTATTAGAATATCAAATAATGTTTCTTTGTGAATGAAATGTGTGTTCAATCAGCAAAAAATGCAATTGCTCGGTCTCAAATTGAAAACATGAACATTTTTTGTGCATTTAAATTTGTGGGTAGTGGTAGTTAGACACACAGATTCAGTAGTGTAAAAAATGAATTATCTAAGTTGGAGCTTAGAAGATTAAAACTGTGAAATATATTAATTATGGAATATTAAACATTTCAGGATCAAACAGCCAGAAATAAGATGAGGGGTGTAGTTGTGCTGATCAGCTTGTACCTCATCACTGTCCAGCATTCTGACGCCTGTACTTGTGCCGATATACCCATTAATGAAGAATTCTGTGACAGCGACTTCGGTTGGTGGATAACGTTTTTTTTTATTTTTTATTTGTAATTCAAACAAAAACATAAAACATTCTACCCCATAATTTATTTAACTGAATGATTAACTAATCTCGTCATGTAACAGCCTGAACCATTCTACCATGGCCATTGATCGGGGTAGAATACTATAATGGGATCGAACATTTCAAAGGAGACATATATAGCTAGACTGCCAATGTTTTTATTCCAAAGTAATTTAATCCCATTTGAAAGTATGGGTCGCGGTAACGACTCATTGATGAAAAATAGGTTATATAATTTGGCTCTAAAAGTTGAACAATTAGATAATACACGATTTATATTAAGAGCTTTCTACGATGTTTCCGTGGTATGTATTATTATATATAAGTATACATACCATACTCAATATATCTGTGTATATTATAGGGCATGCATACAAAAATATTGGGAAACTGCGTTAACTGGTTAAGGTTCTGTGTGTATGTCACCGTACATGTATGTAGGCCTACTGAAGGGTTCTTTAGCCCATTTGTCTACTGTTTTTTGTTAAACCTCCAGCATTTGCCAAATAACTTTATAACTTTACTGTTTGATTTGACAGTCCTCAGGGTGAAGATGATGGGCTCTCCTACCGAAGTTACATTTGATAATAGTCAATACAACCAGTACACAATACAAATACACTCATTTCTAAAGGTAAGAGAAAAGCATGACAGTTGCATTATGCTTGTTACCTCATTAAGCAAAATAACAAATGCATGTATCTGTATACATGGAGCGCTAGAGGAGCTAGCTAGAAAATGTCTTCAGTCGTCTTTTATTTCAATTAGACGGGCATATACAATTTTATATAAAAGTATGAATAAATATTATTTATTTTGTTATTCTGAAGTGGCCTGAATGTGAGGATCCCAGTGATCACATGTACGTCTACAGAGATCTACTGGCGGAGTCTTGTGATGTGGAAGACTTGCTGTCCAAGAAGAATACCTACATTATTATGGGTATGTAACTCTGGATCATATGTAGAAATAACTACTACTAAATACTAGGATTATATGCTCTACACTTCACTGGTTTTCGAGCAAAGTCAGACATATATATTTTAGTGGTAAAGATAAGCTGCTTACACGTGACAATTATAAGGCCACACTGTTTTGCTCTGTTCTAGATCTGCGCGCACAATATATTAAGCCCTCATTAACTTTTTGAGAAATAGCTATAGATTCAAAGTTTTTGTCACAGTCATTCACTTTTCCAGTAATAGGTCTAAAGGTGTTGTTTTCGCTTCCTTAACTCTCCAGATATATTTCATTTAATGTTTTTTTGCCGCTCTCCCACATTAAATGTTGATTTTTTTCTGATCTAAAACAGAGTTATTATTCGTTGTGGCTGATGTTCCATTATTTATTAATCTAACCAATATCTTGTCCTAGTGCAACCTCATTCCTGTTATTATGGTTATTAACTGTTATTTTCCGAATTTACAATGAAAATACTAAAACCTGCATCCTGTAAAACATGTAAATACCGTAAGAAATGTTATCTTGCAGTTAGGCCTATTTTGCTCTGTTTCAGGTACCCTGCGAGATGGTCGTCTGTCGATGGCAACTTGTGGTTTCGCAAAACGATATCAACGTCTTCGTCGCGATTTAAAACATGAGTTTCGTAGAGGCACATTCAGAGCGCAGTGCTCAGATGATTGTCCAGTAGGCCCTCTTCCATTTCCATTTCCCACATTTTAATCACCATCATAACGTATCCTGCTATATCTTAGATGATTATGGACCATCATATGCACAATATTATGACAAGAAAAACACAATGCAAAACATACGAATATTTCGTCTGGATACACTTATTAAGACATATGTGTCGCTCTCATGTAAATGTCCGAGGGTCTCGCTCTTTTTTAAAACTTTTATACAAACTACATGCAGTACCTAACACCTTAATTGTTTTGATGTTTACTATGTAATTATATAATTACATCCCATTCTGACGTTCACAGCAAAATAGCAAATATTTAATTGTAGCATAATAAATGTTGTTGCAACAGAATCCAAGCTTTTTATTTCAAATAATTGTCACATTGATATGTTACTAGTAGATTAAAATGTTCTAAGTAGTTTATCTTCACTTTTATCAAGAGAAAGCTTCAATTTCATTGAGAGAAAGCTTCAAAAAACCCTCCAAAAATTTCTCAATACAGTCAGACTGTTGGAAATTTCATTCAACTGAGCCAGTTTTGCTGAAAATGGATAATGATATTGTCATTTGTCTCGACAAGGGCCTGGTCACTACGTGCATACGCATCTTTATGATTATGATACACATATTTACATCTGTGTGTCAACAATCTTTGGAGGCATCACCTGATTACAGAGGTTAGTGTCTGTGTGTTTTAGCATAGAGCGCGCAAGACAAGTATAAAACTGTATTTTTCTCATTGAGTCAGAATTTAAACGGGAAATTTTCATATCCGCCATTTTATTCTTGATAATCAAACAAACCCTGTATGCGCCTGTTTCTATCAAGTTCGCGATATTAACTTACTTCTACCTCCTGCAACCATATTGCATTAGTAACTAGGAAACTTAATAACTCCCTATCCCTAAAGCACAGGAAAAAAACATGCAAAACTACTGCAAATTCAAAATTGTCTGACCAGGATATTTAATACAATCCAGCGCTTTAGTTGTTCAATTCCTATATTGAAATCATTGCATTCACTATTGGGTTTCGCATCAAGTTCAAAATATAAAACACTTATTTCCCGCTGATCAGGAGCGAAAACAGAGTTGATTTGTGGCTGCCTTCTGCAATAACAATTGTTCTGATAAATTGTTTTTTTAATACTTTTCATTCATTTAAACCGGAATTTCAAACGCAAGTTACAGCTTCAAATGGCAAAAAATGTATCTCTTTACGAGACATAGGCATTTCCCAAATTACAGTATTTTATAACTGAGCATCTCCCTTATTGAATTCAGTGACGTTACTGTTTACATTATCTGATAACTGATCATCTCTCTTATTGAATTCAGTGACGTTACTGTTCCATTATTTTATAACTGAGCATCTCCCATATTGAATTCAGTGACTTTACTGTTTACATTATTTGATAACTGATCATCTCTCATATTGAATTCAGTGACGTTACTGTTACATTATTTGATAACTAAGCATCTCCCATATTGAATTCAGTGACTTTACTGTTTACATTATTTGATAACTGATCATCTCCCATATTGAATTCAGTGACGTTACTGTTACATTATTTGATAACTGACCATCTCCCATATTGCATTCAGTGACGTTACTGTTACATTATTTGATAACTGATCATCTCCCATATTAAATTCAGTGACGTTACCCCTGGTTACTGTTACATTATTTGTTGACTGACCATCTGCCATATTGAATTGGGTGATCTTGCTGTTTTATTTGAGTTGAGACTGGCTTGAAAACGTATATATAGGCTATCGTTCCTAATTTACTCACAATCGATGAAGTTTGCACGAACTATAGAAAACACTCTGCTGCTTGACTGCTGGTACCATCTATCCAAACTAGGCCAAGTCTTGTGATGTTAATGTTTTTATGTTCCCTAATGTACTCAACGATTTGTATGCTCTATTTTTTGCTAAATACTTTTAAAAGCCCCCCTAAAGTGCCCCCCAAACTCCCGGCGGTCAGCCTTTCCTTAGATCTTGGATCTGCCACTGCACTACCTGCAGCCACAAGAACAAGAACATCGATCAGGTATTTCAGAAAATTATCCGCCCCAGTTCCTGGACATCACTTAAAACATTAATATATATTGTCATGCATCTGAGATCAGTCCTCTGACGAGTTAGGCGTTATGAAATTAATTTTATTTGGATTTAATTAAATACCTAAGAATATTTAGCTTTTTACTTCATATAAAATAGATACTTTTTGCACAATCCATCTGGTGGGTGATTTGCTAATTTAATCGTTTTTGTAACCTTCCACTAATAAACAATTCGTGACTACAGAAAATTACTAAATGAGAAGCATCACAATAAGAAATATTGCTTTTCTGAAATATTGGTAACCTAAGTGTCAGCAAGTGGAAAGTACCGTTATTACGATGGATGTGGGGATGGTGAACATGTACATGACTTTGTTTAGTAAAAAAAAAAAAATTATAGTGATTGATAATAATATTACGTACTCTTATTTTACTTAGTTTGTCTTTTATTAAAATTTATGAAAATCAACGGAAATTTTTATTTAATACGTTTGATTCATAAAATGTAAAATGGTGCAATCGATTCAACAAATATTTGGACAGACATATGTGTGGAACATTGTTATGTTGATATATCTAATAATCAGAAATGTACCATCTTAGTCAACATCTTAGAGAATAGGCTGCTAAATCACTGTGAGGTTTAACGCCCATCAGGGTAACTTAATTATCATTTTATTGCAGAATTCATATGCGTATGAAGGGAGTTAGGAGGCACCATGTGTGAAGTTGTAGATACTAAGACGATTCACAAACACGTCAAGGTCTGTTAATATGACTGTGTATTGACAAGATCAATAATTCCTTGTTCTTGGAGATTTATGATAACTAACACATAAATGGCTAAACGCTGGTTTCTGTGCAGCTAACCGACGACAATAGATATTTAAATATCAAACTTTGCACGTGTCTGTGAAAAAAAAAATCATTATAACCCGGTAGACATCTACAATTGAGACATCACAATGGAAGGAAGCAGCATTTTAAATGTATTTTCTATACTTAGTATTGGTATCCTTGGATATCATACCATTGACGGATGCTCGTGTGATCCGAAGATGATCACTCAAAGCTTCTGCACGAGTGACTATGGTAAGAATCAACTCTGTGTATTTTAACATAATAGAATTTCAGATGAATAAACGATTCTCTGTCGGCGTGCAACGATAACAACGACTGTTACCTATTAGGCCCATACTATGAACTGGGGATGGGCTTAATTTCCATGCATCCATGCACAGTGATGCGGGCGTCTATCATTACTGGGCCGCATAGTAACAGTTTACAATTAATTAGACCAAAGACATTAGAAAGTGCCTATTAGGCTACAGTAAATATACATACAATGTCGGGTATTATGTATTATGGAGGCGACATCAGTCCAATGCTAAAGTTTTCATTAAAATGAAGGCGAGGTGTAGATACATTGCTAATTTTCTTAAAATACATTTGTTATTAGTTGTATTAAACTAGTTGTATAAATTTATCCATATTAGGACGTACAAAATAATATCTCTTAATAAATTGTTTTCTCAATTCTATATAAACAGGGCAAATTAATACTAAATTATACTCATCTTCTAAATCCTGTCTTTGTCATAAGTTACACAATCGTTCGGGGTTTGACCCAACTACCAGTTTCCACCATAAGTTGGTGATTTCTAGTTTTAAAATATATTACTACTTGGAGATATTTAACATTTTTAATACATGTAAGATATAAACTTGGCTGTAGCTGGTTGATTATATGTCGATAAAATAACGCTTTATTACTGTTTTGTAAATTACTATGAAAATCTTGTATATACATATCTCTGCAACGTAAACGAAATTCATTTAAAAAAACATTAACATCACCAAATCCTTGGTTAAACCATACTTCTCCAAATCCATATCTACATAGTAAATCTCTGACTTTACTCACCCAGTTTACTCTAGTTCCATCCGTATTAATAGTACTTAACTGAACGTTATATAAAACTTTTATTAAATGATATAATTTTGATTTAATAATTTTTAACCAATAGGCCTACTTAATAATTCTACAAAATCTTAGAACCAAAAGTGGGACACGACCCAGTTCTTCATATCATTTCATTCATTGTGTTCCTCTTAACCTTTAAAACAGTTTCACAAAAATGTTTATGAACTTGTTCAATTCCCTTAGCGGGATAAAAAACCCAAACCTCGCAGCCGTACATTAAAAGTGATAATACTAAATTATCAAAAAGATCACATTTCATTACCGGGTCAACATTTAAAAATTGTTTGGTTTTGCATTTTAAACAAAACAACGCTTTCCTGCCTTGTTGTGCTAAAACTGACTGGGTTTCCGAGAAAGAGCCAGTATACGAGAACACTATTCACAGATAACAAAATGTATCTACTATTTCAATAGGATTTTCATTATAAAACCATGTATAAGAAATTTTACCACTCTTTCTAAATATCATTTTTCCACGAATCCCAACTTTTAAAAGTTTGTACCAAAGATTGTCTCGCACAACATTATCAAAAGCCTTAGAATAATCTAAGAATGCACAGTATAATGTAAAACAAAAAATGCCAATTTTCAATGTAAACACTGTTACTTGCATCCCAAAGACTGAGTCTTTCATTTAACATGTTTAACATCTTAGTAAACAACTTTGATAATGTCGATAATACTGTTATGCCTCCATAGTTTTCTACGTTATCTACTGAACCTTTTTATGTAAGGGCAATATTAGCCCGTCAGACCAAGTACTAGAAAAGTATCCACATGCAAATATATTATTAAACAGTTTAGTTAAAGGGACCCCTTGGGATGAGACATTTTCAATGTTGTCAATTTTGAAAATTTAACTTATATGAAGCTATATAGCCTACTCATCTGAACTAAAAATACAAAAAAGTCAAAAAATAATTTTAAAGCACCGAAAAAGAGTGAAATAGTTATATTTCCAGGTCGTATATTGCCATGTAAACAAAACAAGTCAGCAATATACAGCACTTCACACCACATATTTCCACGTCTTGGACGGTTAGATCAAAGCAATTGCCGCTAATTGGTGTCTGATTGGTCTTATAGTCGGGACATGAGGTGATACACCTGCAACACTGATTGTCTGCCGAACGCTGGCCCGACGACATCAACATGTGGCCCATTGCTGTAGGAACATTCAATCGTCCTTCAGCATGTGTTTAGGTATACAAAAAGTTTGTTTAGGTTTTAAGCGGTTTCATAGAAATATTAATAAGAAACATTTGGAAAAATCTAAAAACTTAAAAAAAATAAAATCATGATCTGGGGGATACACTACTTTACTACCCCCACGAAAATTGATGTCATCCCAAGGGACTGCTTTAAATTCGGCATAAAAGTTCTTTTTCCATGTACATGATGTATGAAAAATTCATTTAACAATAAATCTAAGCCAGCTGCTTTATTTTGTTTCAATTGTTTTAGTGCACGTTCTACCTCTTTAACAGTAAAGGGTTTGTCGAGATCATTATGCATTATTTCTAAAGAATTTTTATTATCTACATAATCTACAATATCGGCATCTGCTCCATAGAAGGGATCATGAGGCAGACTTATCTGTTTAAAATAGTAAAAAAAAATCATTGTCTGTAATATTAGGCTTTTTTGCTACTTTATTACTCTTATTTAACATTCTCCAATATTCTTTAACATTTTCACATTTAGTTGTTAGAAGTTTTTCTCTTTGAAGTCTATCAAAGTCTTTTCTACATCTACGGGAATGAGCAACATATTTATTTCTACATTTTACCATATTTAAGCACACCATCAGCTTGTTTGGAACTATTATACCTGCTCAAAGCAAAATAAAAAGTTCTTTACAGGTTTCACACATCCACTGGGGAAGTATCTTGTGTTGAATATGTCCTTTTCTAACATTATGACAACAGTTATTTATACAAAAGTTTTTACCACAAATTGGGTAAGCGATTTCTTGTAAAAAAAACAGTTAATTGCTGCACAACATCAATTTGTTTTTACATGCTGCAAATTGACAGCCTCAAATATATTATTTAGTTTAATTAGATTTGCTTTACTTGGGAGATCTCTACTGAAGACTTCTGCATGCTCATTTTTCCATACCAATTTGGTGCATTTTTCACATTTTTCAACAGTTTTTAAATTATTTTTAACATTTTGTTGTTTTATTAACAAGTTAAGCTCTAGTGTATTATGATCTGAAAAGAAGGAGAGGTTATGTGCTTTTAAGTTTTTTTTATTTTCGGAAATATATCTTCAGAACATAAAATATAGTCAACAACACTTGACCCGTTCTTCTTTATACAAGTATACTTTCCTATATTTCGGTCCATACCAAAAAGACCATTAATTATTCTCAAATTTGAACTAATACATAAATTAACAAGCTTTCCACCATATTCGTTAATTTTCTTATCTTGTGAGCTACGGACAGGTAAAGTAACATCTTTATCATAATCATCAGGGAGTGGAACATGGGAGCTACTATCTATTGTTAAAAAATCACAAAGATTTGAAATGCGAGCATTAAAATCTCCCGTAATTACATATGATACATCGTGTTGATTTTTAAATGTAGCAATATGTGTTTGTATGCGATCAAAAATATCTTCAGTAACTAAATCTTGTCTGGAAGAACCAACTGGTATAGCATAACATAAACAACAGATGTTTTAGAAAATTTTAACCAAATTATATCATCGATGTCCTCTTTATTTATAGTAATACCATCAGAAAAAAAACAAAATTTAAAATAAATAGACAAACCACCAGAGTTGCGACGTGTCTTTTTCTTCATCACAGTCAGTACGATTGAGAGTGTGTCGTTCATAACCATTTATATCCAAGTAACAGTTTTCATCAGTCCATGTTTCGCACAATAGCATAATATCAAACTGCAGTAAATGTTTTCACTAAAATTAGGATTATCAAACTTCCAATTCCGACCACCGGCCAGTCGCTCTACATTCCATACACCGATAGAAATATTGAAACTACCGACTCCATAATTGTCGTAATCGTCTTTCTGATCACCGTCGTTGTCGCTTTAACTGTCAATATGCACATTCAGGGGGGGGGGGGTGCACTTGACCATGAATGTACAATACACCTTTTCGAAACGACCACCTTTTCTTCTGACTCTTTGCGTCTTCAATCACAGGCTTAAGACTGATTTTTTTAGCCAGATCAGCCTCCGTCATATCATCAGTGATAAAATAGTCTTCATTCTTTAGAACCTCTTTCTTCATTTTCAAAATTTTATGTTTATCGTCGCGACACAAGAGCTTGAAAATCAAATGTCTAGGTTGTTGTACACCTCTCTGATATTTTACTTTTCCTGTACAATGTGCGGCTTCAACGTGTACGTCAGCTAGGTTGAATTTGTCTGTCAAAATCCCTTTCACCAATGCTGCTGGTATCTCGCCGTGCGTCTCTTTAAGCCCCACGAGTCTGAGATTATTTCCTCCCGATTTCTGCTCCAATTTATTTAACTTCTCTTTGACGTCTTGTAACTCTTTATTTTGTGTTTCAACTTTTTTTAATAGCTGCTTATGTCCTTTATTTGTAGAACTGACTTGTTTTTTCACTTCCTTTATATCACCGTGCATAAATTCAATGCTTTTCCCCTGCTCGAACAAGACGTTGTCAAATTCTTTTATCCTCGTATCCATTTTAGTAAATTTAGTTGTCATATTTCTTATTTCTTCACATAGTCCGCTTTGACTTTTAGCAACCTTCTTTATCACTTTTTCTTGCCTTTTGACTGTTCTCACTAATGTTCGGACCAAATCTTCAAGATTAGACTTGGCACTGCCTTTACCATATTCGCTGTCTGTGTCGTGTCGTCTGTGTCGCTGTGGGACTCAGAATCACCTTCCGTGTGTGCTCTCTTGTGGTCCGGACTTTTTTGGGATCCTGTGGATTCTCTATCCTTCCTTTTTCTCTCTTTTTTATGTTTCATCATTCTTGATACACTTATGCACACACTGTGCAGTTAATACGTCGATATGATGCATAAAAGTGTTATATTTTCATGATTTTTGCTCAGCACATTTTCACACCGCCTGCACTGTACACACACCCGCATATATGATAAAGGCAGTTAGAAGGATCTCGCCTTCCACTATGTTCCGAGTTAGAACGCAGCATGTATCTGACACGTAAGATTTAAAGCTGCATAACCTGATAACTGTTCTGTTTATTTCGATTAAAATAACCTAAAACGTACAAAACAATCATTGCTATTGTTTTAAAGGCCTTATAAATGCACTAAAACTGGGTAAATGTAGCGGAATTAGTTCACCATGCGGTACACCATCAAGTAATATTAAGTAGTGATTCTGTGTGTGTACAATATTCATGTAATAGCGGTAAGGTCATGGGCCGATATAATGTTAAATTGGCCTGCACGAAACCACCCCCTTAAAAGCAAACACATACGTTGAACTGAATCGGCATAATGTTGGGCCAATACCGCAGACGATGGGCGGCATTATTCTGCCATTGGATCAATGCCTCGTGGTAGCTGAGATACTGGGTTAGATGTCGGATACTGGGTCAAATCGGTTACAGTAAAGTCTGATGTTTTTAAATATTATTTTATTTACCGCATAGCGCGATGTATATCATTGCATGTGATGATTTACTAGAAAATAAAATAAAGTCTGATATTGTCTAGTAGCATTTTGACTATATTTTGAAATATCCATGAGATAGCTGATAAAGAAATGCAAATGTTTTTCAAGAAAATCACGAAAATCCAAAGAGCGAAAACGATGATTTACATCACCGAATTTGATGGTTATTCAGAGTACAAATTTCTCACGGTCTGGGGAGAGCATCTTAATGGCGAGCCAAAGGGCCCACACTTAAAAGCACTATACTGAAATAGAGTTCTATTTTTTCAAGTGAGTGACATTCTCTATACCGGTACCGATATTAAACATGACATTATAACATGCATATATCATCCATATCACACAAAGTAATAACTTCTAGATATGTCTGACTGATATGAGACAATACACGTTGTACTGTGAAATGTATCTATGATCACTTAAAAAATAACAATAATTTTAAAAGCCTTCCTCTCTTTTTTCTATGATGACCGTTATCTGTCACTTGGTACTTTTAATGTCCTGATTATATAGACAGTATGTCTTACTCCGCTGTGATCAGGTCTTTGTTATGGTGAGGCAACAATATTAAAAAACAACAAACTTAAATCCTTAATAACTCAGTAACCGGGGCAGTAGAATAAAAAAATAAAACACCATTCTCCATGAATTAATTGTTCGAATGAATTAAATAAAACAGTTATGCAGCTTTAAAAAAAAACAATTTGGGATGTGTTTTAGAAATGCTCTCACACGATAAATAACTGATAGAATGTTTTAATCAGCTGAGTGGATTCATAAATGGCCAATAAGTAAGCTCAAATACAATTTATTTCCAGGGGGTTAATAGGGGTAAAATCGATCGCGTGCCGCCGGCTAAACTCCATCTTACTGTTCAGATATGGAAGGCTTGCTTGCCCGTAATAGCCCAGTCACACATAGACGACGCACAGCCCACGCCTTCAGTGACAAAAAATAGAGCAGTGCGTCGTTGTGCGTCCATGAATTTTGTCAGGATATGAGAAGAGCCAGCGAGTTTAAGACGAATATACAGCGTGTTATAATTAATACAGGTGTATAAATCAGCAAATAGACAGCGTTTAGCCACCGCGTTGTGCGTTAGCAGGGCAACAAAGTTAATGAGTACAGTGGGCATCGCCAGCGCGAGACACGAATGAGTCAGAAAGCATTTAGAACGCCACATATACGTTATATGCTCACTGGATGGGCGCTATATGCGCGCTCAGTGCCGGCATTTTTGAGTTTTTTTCTAGGTGTAAGGCTAAGTCACACATAGTCGACGCACGACCCACGCATTGAAAATTGATTATTTTTTTCCAGAGCGTCGGCCGTGCGTCGGTTGTGCGTCAGCACTCGTTACTGGTTCGTGAGCGCGCTGCACTAACGCTACGCATATTTTTGTGCGCAGAGTAATAGCCAAAGGAAGTTTGGTGTGTTCAAAATATTTAACGTATATGAACGCATAAATGAACACGCCTGAAGACCGCTGGAAACACGTAGGACGCACTAGAACAACGTTATATCAACGCCAAATACGTTTGCTTTGTATCACATGGCTGCCCGTTGAGGACGCAGGGCAGTAGCGAGCAACGCGCCTGCATGAGCGCTCGAAGTAGGCGCTGGGTACACGCCGGCGGTTCGCCCAAAGCTCGAGCAACAGGCTGCGACTATGTTGTTTCTGCAGCTTAACCCTTGGACCTTTGAAGAACGACATTTTATTCTTAATCATTGAAGGTGGAGTTTCACACGATACACGGCTTTAATTAAGTGCGGAATTTGTTTTTAATTTTTGGAAATTAAGTCCAAACATATAATGTGATCATAAATTTAGCACACATTTTTTCTTTTAAAAATGGTTTACATATGTACAAAACAAACTGATAAAAATTACTATAATCGTCGACATTAGCATTCTAGGGTTTAATACGCACTGTATGCGTCCAGCGCTTTAAGGCCCAGTCACACATACCATCACGCATGTCCAGCGCACAACAAAATGAAGATTTTTGGTGCATTGTGATTCACTGGGCATGCGTCAGAATTCGTTGATAATTTGACGAGAACGCCGGATGAGCGTTATTCATTTATTGTGTGCGTCAACCTCCGCGCACATTTTCTACATGTTTAAAAATGTGAGAGTTTTCCCACGTGTGAATGTAGACGCCAGAAGAACGTCTACCAGCGCCAGTCTAACGCTAGGCACAAGTAAAGCACACACTCTAAATTCGTTGTGTATCCGTTGACCGAGGTTTGTCCCAGTCACACATAAACGACGCACAGTCCACTCATAAAAAAAAAAAAATAACAATTTGAGTCCGGATTGTGAAAAGCACCTCAAACTGGTAACGAATGAACACCATGTTTTCAATGCAAATGGCGAATGAACAGCGCTTTGCAACGATTATAGTAAAGTTTATCAGTTTGTTTTGAACATATGTAACCATTTTTAAAAGAAAAAATGTGTCACAAATTTATGATAACATTATATGTTTTGACGTAATTTCGACAAATTAAAAACAAATTCTGCACCTAAAGCCGTCTATCTTGTGAAACACCATCTCAAATGATTACAAATAAAATGTCATTCTTCAGAGCTCCAAGGGTTAAGCTGCAGCAATAACATTGCTCGAGCGGTTGGCAAACTGCCGGCGTGTGCTCAGCGTTTCATTCGAGCACTCATGCAGCGCAGGGCGGGCGCGTTGCTTGCGACTGCCCTGCGCCCTCAACTGGCAGACATGTGATACAAAGGAAACGTATTTGGCGTTGATATAACGTTGTTGCAGCGCGCCCTACGTGTTGCTGGCGGTCTTCTGGCGTGTACATTTATCCGTTCATATGCGTTCAATATTTTAAACACACCCAGCTTCCTTTGGCGATTACACAGCGCACAAAAATATGCATAGCGTTAGTGCAGCGTCCTCCACGAGCCAGTAACGAATGCTCACGCACGACCGACGCACGAAAGACGCTCTGGCAAAAAATGATCAATTTTCAGTGCGTGGGTCGTTCGTCGACTGTATGTGACTGAGGCTTACGGTCAGAAAAAAAATTAAAAATGCCGGCACTGAGCGCGCATACATCACCCATCCAACGTGTTCTTAGCGCATGTCCAGTGAACATATAACGTATATGAGGCGTGCTAAAAGCTTTCTGACTAATTTGTGCCTCGCGCTGGCGATGCGCGGTGTATTCGTTAACTTTGTCGCCCTGCTAACGCGCAACGCGGTGGCGAAACACTGTGTATTCGCGGATTTATACACCTGATTTATTTATAACACGCTGTATATTCGTCTTAAAATCGCTGGCTCTTTTCATATCCTGACAAACTTCATGGACGCATAACGACGCACTGGTCTAATTTTCGTCACTGAAAGCGTGGGCTGTGCGTCGTGTATGTGTGACTGGGGTATTAGTAAAGCACTGTTCATTCGCCCTTTGCGTTGAAAACACGCTGTGCATTCGTTACCAGCTGGCGACGTTTTTCACAATTCAGACTCAAAATGTTTTGTTTTTATTTTGTCATGCGTGGAGGTTTTTATTTTGTCATGCGTGGACTGTGCGTCGTTTATGTCTGACTGGGACAAACCTCGGTCAACGAAAACCCTACAAAAAAACAACGAATTTAGAGCGTGTGCTCTACTTGTGCCTAACGTTAGACTGGCACTGGTTTGACGTTCTTCTGGCGTCTACATTTACACATGGAAAACCGCTCACATTTTTGAACATGCAGAAAATGTGCGCAGAGGTTGACGCACACATAAATGAATAACGTTCACCTAGCGTTCTCATCGATTCATCAACGAACTCTAACGCCCAGCGAATCACAACGCACTGACCAAAATTCCTCATTTTTTGTGCGCTGGACGTGCGTGATGGTATGTGTAACTGGGCATTTACACGTTGTGGAGGGTGGCTTTTGCCAACTACATAAAGGAGGTGTCCCACTACAGCGTATTGTAGTAGCGTGTGTCACCCATGACCGTATGGAAAAATCACCCATACGCTGGTATACGCTGACAATGACAAACGCTAGGGGTACGTTAAGCATTATTATGTTACATATGTTTCAAAGACGACGGTACACGTTGACATTCGCTGCCATACGCTAAAGAAATACGCTGGCCATACACAGGTTACGTTGGTCATAGGCTGGCCTTATGCCCATACGCTGGTGATAGGCTGATTCTCTAACATTGATAGTACGCTGGCAATAAGCTACTCGTAAGTTTAATACAGTAAGTACACACATAATTCTGTATTTTTTTAACATGACACTTTTATTAATACTTTTCAAATGTAACTCATACGTTTCTCTCATACCTTGTTGTCTGACACCCCCTCAACGTAAACATTGCAAATCATCAGTGTGATTGTTATGTGCGCACTCGAGACAGTGAATGTCTCTCTCCTTCCAGTCGCAAAATGTTTGTAACGAAATTAGCTTTCTAAATACTCTGAAACAACGATTAATGGAAGCTAGTGATCTACGATGGCTTGAAATTGTGCAAGCAAGAGAAAGGTATCACATAATAAAACTTTAAGACGATGTCGATATAAAGAGCTTAACCTTAATGTAATTCATTTCACTATTTATAGGAAATGTTTATCACGCTTCAGAATGGGGGTATGTTGTATCAATTCGAATCAGCTAAGATTTGCTAATATCCAAGATAACGTATGCCCACTCTGTATGGAAAACAAAGAAGATGAAATTCATATTTTGTTACAGTGCCCCGTTTACCAAGATTTACGCATTAGATATTTATATCCATTTAATCAACCAAATAATCAATCATTTATAAGAATTATGTCCAATGATGAATTATAAATCGTCATATATACAAAATGTAAGCCTCTTTTTTACCATGCCTTTAAACGTCGAAATAATAATTTAAATAGGGCCTACGCTTTTTGATACCATGTGTGTATGTATATATTAATATTGCTTTACGTCGCTTTCTGCACAATCATGGCAATTCGCGACAGAAGGAAGCCCGAAGCCGGGACTATGCCCTACTCTTATTTCGAATATGTGTATGTATATAATTACCCAGCGGACGCGGGACGTTGGGTCGGTGTTCGTTTGGCGTTGATTCAACGGCGTGAATGGTGGACCAGCGTTAGACCGGCATTGATTCGGCGTCTTGTGTCTACTTCAAAATCTTCTTCGTTCTAAAAAAAAAACCCATTATATTTATTTATGTATTTAGTATTAATGTATTAATTATCCATTATTCCGTTTGGATTGTATAATATATTTCTATATTGTATATATTACTGTACACTTCGATGTATTCCTGTATGATTTGCAAGGGCCATATGCAAAATAAAAAACAATCAATCAATCAGTAGGATGGTAATGTGCCCTGATTTGGACATGTCCCTTTAACGTAAAATGCCTGGGTTCACCGGGGATGCATATACTACTGTCATGATTGTCACATACATTTCAGCAGAATGACTTGGTTATTTACGGTTACAACTCAATTAGAATGATGTCCATTGTATATAGGCCTATATATAATACATAATGTTCTACCGCATTTGTTTTAATTTTGTTCAGTTATCAAGGCGAAAGTGACGGAAAATGATATGGTTTCTGTGAACGGAATTCAGAATCATGAGCATAAGATCAGCGTACATAGCTTCTACAAGGTGAAATGTTTAACTCATTTACTATTAATTGTTCCACTCACTGTTTATCTGGATCATCGAATACGTCACGTTTAACCCGAGACATTGACCCAATGATGTTTTACTGCTGTGCCACCATATGTGTCGCTGGTCCAGCACTAATACAATATTGGATCGATGCGTGTTTTTTGCTGGGATATTGTGTTGGGCAGGTGGCGGTGGTGGTTAATAATAACATAGATATTAAATCAGTTTGCAGAGATTAAACAATACAATCGGTTTTAAACGGCTGTATGTATAATACAAATATATCATGAATCTCTGCAAGGAACAGCTATTCTGTCATTATGTTACATATTCGTTAAATATGCATGTATACTCATTTATTAAAAAAATATTCGATTGACTTAACTATGATTCTCTTTCAACAGTGGCCGAGTTGTGGCATCGCCAATATGAGAGTATCCCAATATGGTTGTTTTGAAGATTTTGTAGTTGGCAAGTACTATTTAATGATGGGTGAGTATCAGAGGAATCAGGTAATACGCCTATCAAATATTTATTGATTTTCATACATTTTGATTTAAAAAAAATAATATTAAAATACTACTACTACCCTTTTAACCTTTTCACTACCATACATGACGGAAATTTCCGTCGTCATTCGTCAATGAACGTAACCATAAAATGACACAAATTTTCGTCAAATATATACTACATTTATGTATTTTTCGTCATTTGAAGCTGGAAATTGCGTTAGCAATTCCAGCTTCAAATGACGAAAAATAGAACTCCTACACCAGTATATCTGGATCCTGGCATGCACCCCGGCCTGGAAGTTAAGGGTTAAAATAAACACTATTCGCGGCTATCTTGCTAAAAAGCTCAATGGTCAAACCTAATTTCCGCCACACTACACGGTTTAACAAATGCGGTGCATCGATCATGATGACCAGACGCCATATCAAATATCTGGTACATGTTGCTACACTACGGGGTTATTAATGGAAGTGTTATAACTATGAGACGTTAATAATTATAGTGTTTAAATGATGAATTGCATTCTAATCAAATGTCAAAAAGTCATTTTACTGCAGTGTGACGCTTTATCAAAATGAGTGCTATGTGTCGGTCTGAATGATATCAGGGGTATGTAATTTAACCCTCATCCCTTATTTATTTAAATTTTCACCCACTTGAGGTAATGTTTAAACACACATATAATTCCCAATATACCCTAACAGTGATTTTATCGGCTAATATAATGGATTAAAAACGACTATAGGCGCTTTAAGGGTTAACCCTTTAACCGCCGGTGTCGCATATATTCAGGTTTTCATTTTTTATTAGCATATCAAGTGCAACATTTCAAACATGTTAAAAAAAATATGACATCAATCAGCAATATTTGAAAACAGTTGACCTCCATTTTGTCAAATCTGTATAATTTCCACTTACTTGAAGTTGTGGATCGCGTCAGCGAGACACAATTTCAAGTGGGTGAAAATTCAGATTGAATAATTTGGCGGTTAAGAGGTTAACCCTTGTGATACTACCGAGGTTTTTGTAACGATGAAGGAATCTAATATCTAATCACCCGTTCAAGCTGGATTCACATCTGAGACGTTTTAACGAGCGTTTAGATTGTAAAAAGATCGGTATATCTTATCGTGGATATAGTTTACAAATGAGAGTCGGAGGCTGGAGGTCGGAAAGAAATCATACATCCAATGTCAAGTTGAGGAAATTAAAGCTATTAAAGCTATTAGGAAATTAGGAAAGCTATTAAAATGTGTGATGTGATACCTGAAAGATTTCAGTCGATATTCCAAAATGATTTAATTTTCGTTCAAAAGGAACCGACTGTAAACGTTCAGTTATCACATCACACATTTTTATAGCTTTCTTGCAGGGAATCATGCTGTAGAAACTGTTTTTTACACATACAAATGTCTAGGATGATACCTCGTAATATTTCTCTCAGTACGGACTGGGGTACTCTGGTTCCCAGAGCCACACTACGCGGCGTGGCCGAGCTTCATGTAGCCTCTGGTATGCCCCAGTGGCGAATGTTTGTGACTTGTTGCTATTTTTAGGTGAAAATAGGGTAATCTCCGAAGTCAGACATTTTTGATAGGTCACTTCCCCGGATGAAGAGTTGTTCACAGTATAATGTATTTCCCCTCTGACGCATTTCCTATGACTTGACCCAGAAAATTATTCACCGGCCTCAATAGCACAGGCATGAAAGTCACCTGACTAGGTCCCTTGGCCTCGACCCGGCCATAAATGAAATTGGCCGGGCTCGCCAGGCAAGGACTGGGGCTCGTCTGCTAAATAAGATTGTTCCACTGACGAAATATTCGATGAAAATTGCTTTCAAAAAGGATATTACATCGTTTTTTAGCTGCAAAGATTTTACAAATATTTCTCTTTGAATGACGCTGAGCAAAATGGTATATGTTATAAAGTGATAATTTTTTGGTCAAATTAGTGACACCTCCTAATTAGTTAGTATAAACAAAACTGTCGCGCTGCGCGCGGCAGTGTATCAAGTCACTGTGAGTGTGACTGGGGCATATAGACTGAGCATGGTTTTTCCACGTTGGTCTCCGCAGGGCACTCTGCTCGCGATCGTTGATGATCAAGTAGTCATCGTCAGTGGTATTAGGCTGGCAACGTTCTTTTAAAAAGGTCAACATGCATGCTCACATCAGTTTGGAGGCTGCCCTACCCTGGCTCAAAAGTTTCAAATCTTAGTTGAGTCCACTCTCAACCCCAAAATGACCACTACCCGAGCTCAGGAACGCGAAATTCACCGACGTTTAAAAGATATTCTAGCATTTCAGACCATGGGATGCGCTCGTTCTCGTCCTTTAGTATAATTTAGTATAAAATAAATGAACTTTAAAATCATGAATTCCTGTAGTCCTAGAGAAGTTGGGCCTAACAAATAAAATCCCCGAGAACCATGTCAAAATAATTGTTTAAGTTATTCAATTACAACCTTTTTACCTTTCAGTAAAGAACATGTTCCGTTCGGTGAAGATTTAATGTAATTGAGATATATTAAACATTTGGAAAATAAAATACTGATTATGGAAAGCCTAATTTTATGTTGCAGGAGAGGTCAGAGATGGCGAATTGTGGACTGACTCGTGTATGTTTAACAAACGCTGGTCAACGTTAACCAACGGAGAGAAAGGCCATTTAGGACAAAGGACATATTTTCCGCAATGTTCTTGTCTGTATAAATAATCGCATAACGAAAGATGAAAAAAATTGCACGATGTAAATCTCATTGATAAAATATTTACGAAAATGGTTATCTTGATATTTCTTGAATATACATCCCACTCTCACACATCAGGGCACATGTACATGGTACATGTTACGATATATCGTAGGCCTTGATATATCGTAACTTGTACGAGAATACGAGCGCAGTAACATAAGTCTAAAGAATATATCGCTATAATACACGTTTATGGAAGAAGCTTTTGTGCCATATTTTGGGTTTTATTCACAGTCTTCACAGTACAAAAATATGTAGGAGATATCTCCTAGTGCTATGCGCATGTGCAAGAGCAAATGTGTCTGCATGACCTGCCTGTGCAACTAGTAACGACGGCAGAATTTATAACCAATGCGGGCAGAATTGAGCCACAGATAGAGCAACTATGGTGTAAATTCACGGGGTACCAGTAACCATCATCACGCCATGTAGACCAAGTGCCCACTGACCACACGCGCCAACAGAGTGCTGGGCCGATCGGGTTTGGTGTTGGTCCACTAACTATAAACAATGCAACAATGCTTAGGCCCTATCTGTAGTCAGGTGGCTTAGCATCAAATTTTAGGATAAACGATATCGGGCGGATAAAAGCACAATTTTTTTTTGAGGGCTCAGTAGCCTATTCTGATCAAAGTTAGCCTAGGAGCCAAAAATTATATTTTACGTAAGACACCGAAAAGTGACATAATCCAAAAAGGCCGCCATTTGTACAAGATGAAACAATAAAATTATATTATTTTCGACAGAATAGACGTAGATTCTTGATTTTAGTGTCCAGCATACGGGCTTCAGTTATGCCTGACATAGTGATGTAGTAAGAAAGTACTTTAGACATTGTGAATAAAATCCAAGATGGCCGACATTTGTGCAAGGTAAAACAATGAATTGATATCATTTTGGACAGAATAGAAGAACAAGCTAAATTTGTGTGTGTACAGAGGTTTCAAGTATGCCTGACATACGGGTGTGGCCAGAGCGTACCCTGCATTGTGAATAAAATCCGAGATGGCCGCCATGTTTAGGTGTATGTCGTTGGTTTTCCAGGTATTCTCGATTCAGTTGTGTGGCCAGAGAGAAGCTCAAACATTTTATTGTGGGTAAAATTCAAGATGGCCGTCATTTGACAAGGTAACGGTCAAACAAAGTTGGTGTCAAACAGTTTTTTTTTATCATTTTAGTCGATAAATTAAAAACCGAGATGGCGGCCATAAGACAAGCAAAATAACTATCACAGAGAGATAGCCGTGCAAGAAATGTGTATAACCTTCGCCGGAATTAGGATAATGGCCAAATGCTTCGCTGTCATGACCAAAAAGACATCTAGGCCTATGTAGCTTTTGCTGAATTGGACATAGATGGATGGTTTTGATGGCTATAATATGTTTTTTTACTCCTTGGCCCGCTGGGCCCGAAGGGGTATTGTCGTCCCCTTCGTGCGCCGCCGCCACCGCCGCCGCACGCACTCTTTTGGCTACTATACACCAACATGGTGAACAGGTTGAATTCATAATTCATACAAAAATTTAACCCTTCCCGGCACTTTCTTTTTACCCAAGGTCAAGGTCATATGTCAAAGATTTAAAAAAATCTTGTTAACGCGATAACTGGAAAAATAATTATTGGACCTCTCCAATTTTTTACGTGAAGTTACCCATGAGTATGGAGATCACCTGATTAGATTTTCAGCTTTCCACTGATAATCAAAATGGCCGCCACCTGGCGACTAAAAAAATTTTCCCACTTAATTTTTTTTTATAATTTCCTTAAAACCAGGTATATATAGGTTTCCGGGGTCTGCAAGTCTATTGGCATTATCCGTTTTCGTGTGCGACTGAAAATGAGGCTATGGCGGCCATCTTGATTTTTTAAATAAATAATTCCTTGTTAACGCGATAAGTTGAAAAATAATTGTTGGATCTCTCCAATTTTTTATGTGAAGTTGCGCATGAGTATGGAGATGACCTTATTACAATTTCAGCTTTCCACCGATAATTAAAATGGCCGCCACCTGGCGACTAATTCGAAACCTGGTATACATATATGTTTTCGGGGTCTGCGAGTCTATTAGTATAGTCCGTTTTCATGTGACACTGAAAACGAGGCTGCGGCGGCCATTTTGGTTTTATTAATTTTAATAAATCGTTCTTATTTTCAATTATTTGCCTTGAAACCTGGCATATATAGAGTCTCTGCATCAGCCGAAGGGTATTTGAGTGCTTCCACGGTATTTTTTAGATATGCTAGACATTGTAGCGTGATCATAAAGAACGCAATACATGGTAAAGGGATAAATATATTGGCCAGTAGGAAGCCGAATTGGGTACCACGTGGCCGCGACAGGATAATTTTTTGGTAAGTATACCGCTTCCCGCTTTTGGATGGCGCATTACACAAATTGTAGCTGTCGAATACAACATGCAAGCGGTTCTTGGAACAAACTGTTTTATCTACTGAAAAGACATTTTGAATTACCTTTTTGAAGGTTTAAAATACATCAAGTTATTGAATGACCTAACGTTTTATACGAAGTCAAAAACAATTATTGCCACATTTCCTCAGGACTATCAAAGTCAGGTTGGGCATTTTTTTGATACAACAAGCCTGGAAGTACCCACTATTAGAAAACAATTCAATAAGCATTTAGAAGCATTGTTGTCATTTCTTTGTCTACAAACTGTTTGGTAACGATCGGTCATGTGGAACTTGATTAGTGTCGCACAAGGATTACCTTTTCTGTTCGATAGGTTACGTAGTTTAGCCACACATAGCTTTAAGACCTGTGGTAAACCTTGTTTATTCACAATGATTCATAGACTGAACATACGTAATCTTTCTGAAATTATTAGATAATTGAATAATTTCTTGACACATAACCTGCCACTCGACTGTGACGATCCAATTGGAGTGCTGCCACAACTCCCCTATATCTGTTGATGGTGATCACCAGTTTGGACTCTAGCAGCGAACTGTCCCGTTATAAAACACTGAAATATTTGATTTTACATCTAAAACTTGCATGTTTTAAATCTGTGGATTCCAGATAAAATGTGCATGTAATTAACAGTCGCTCTCATAGAAAACGTGATTAAATTCCCCTCTTTATGTTATGAAAGATAAAATCAAATCATGTTTGTGATAATATTTTAAGTTCCGAGGCAAAGCTAAAAAGCCGCCTTCAATTATTCTCACAAGAAGCTAGGACCTCGAATAACCACAAAATTTGACATTTTGTTACAATTATTATATATACTAACAGGTCTAATTCATGTTCACCGGCCTAAACGTCAGACCCAAATACGGTCAATAGTCCCCAACATGTCTGTTTAGCTAACGTCAACATCTCGTATGAACTTTTCCCATCTCCAATGGCCTATTTTTGATGATGCCAGCCATACCTGAGAACTCTGATCAACGCCAAGTTTATTGATCTATCTCAATTCCTGTTAAAGTTATACATATTTTGTGCTCATTCTTGGCTCTGTGATGGCTCTCAAATGACGCCTACGTATGTATGTAGCTCTAAATTCTAATAAAAAGTTACACAAACTTTGTGTCCTGTCATGGCCCTCTGGCGGCCATTTTGTTTATCCTATGACCGCCATCTTTGTATATATAGACTGTCTAATATTTTGTTTGCCAGTCACAGGGGCGTATATATGAAAATCCTACATGGTTGTTATCAAAATCACGAATCTGCTACCATTTTGTTGACAATTATATTATTTTTTAGCTTTCACAAATGGCGGCCATCTTGGATTTTACCCATAATAACATATCTAAAGTATTTTCAAACCAATCCACTATGTCGGGCATACCTGAAAACCCTATGGTGGAAACTAAAATTATGCTTTTACGTCCTTTTTGTCGAAAATGATGTCAATTTATAGGTTAAGCTTGCAGAAATGGAGGCCATGTTAAATTTTACCCACAATGCAATGTCCAAAATAATTTCTGGCCAAAACGGCGGCCATTTTGGATTTTTACGTTTTACGTCACCACTTTTAAAAATTCAGGAGGGCTTCTAGGCTAATGTTGATAAATGGGTCTTATGGGAGCGTCATGCAAAATTTGGTGCTTTTATCCGCCAAATATCTTTTTTTTTGCTAAGCTACCTGACTATAAGCAAACAATGCTAAGAGTATGATAATAATTTAAAATTTGCCTAAGAATGCTAAATAATTTATTATATTAAAACCAATTAAAGTAAGTAAAAAATCGACTGAAAGGTTATTATGTTTTAAATATGTTTTAAATACTCAGAAATCAGCAACAATATCACAATAACAGTTTCTCATCCTATTGCACATACGCGGCTGCCACCTGCAAGTAGCTGTCCGCGTACACATATTGTTAACATTAAACGATTTTGTTTTAAAATGTTCCAGGGTTGGCGTCAATTAAAATTTTAATTAATTATAATTGAATCGTTCTCAGCGTAATTGAAGGAGTAATTGGAATTGAAGAAAATATGTCGATTATAATTGTAATTTAGTCTTTCAACTGTATTTCAATTACAGATCAAATACATATCTATTGTTGTCTTCTTTAACTTTCATTAAGTCACACTATTTTGTTAATTTTACTTGATGACAAATTTAGTTTCCGAACAACTTCTATATTTATACCTTACCACACATGAGCACTGCATGCAAAACATTAGATTGTTGACCAAAGATTTTACCCCCCCCCCCCCCCAAATAAAAAACGGAATGACCCTTACCCCGAGCTCAGCAGCGCGGAATTCACCGACGTTTGTAGGATTTTCCAACATTTCAGGCGCTGGAATACGCCTACCCGAACGTTTCAGATGTTTCAGAAGTTTGTGTCCTTTATTAGAAATTACGTATACAAATAGATGTTCACTTTCAAATCGCCCATAATAAGAAATTGAGTAGGTTTAAAAATAGTCAAAGAACCATGCCGAAAAGATTTTTCAATTTTTAAATTAATCAATTGCAATCTTCTTATCTTTGAGTCAAGAAGATGTTCCGTGAAGATTATTTTAGTGGATGATTTGATGTAATTGAGAGATATTAAACATTTGGATATTAATATACTGGTTATGGAAACCCTAATTTTATGTTGCAGGAGAGGTCAGAGATGGCGAATTGTGGACTGACTCGTGTATGTTTAACAGACGCTGGTCAGCGTTAACCAAAAAAGAGAAAAAACATTTATCTCAAAGGACATATTTTCCGCAATGTTCTTGTTCGTACAAATAATTAGCGCATATGAAACGATAACAATATATTGATATACTGTTTTAATCAGTATATATTTTGGTTTGTCCAATTGAGGGTTAACTGCGGGACACATCACTATCACATTGATAGAATCTGGGGAATAATTTGTTTCCCATGTATGTTGTTTGTATCATTTAAAGAAAACTATGCCTGTGTTTAATGGTTGATGTAATCAGTGCAGCATTAATAAGATGATAAATATGATTGAACAATTCACGCACAACTATTCAGATTTTATGTATATTGTTTATATTGCTCTACGGGTAAGGTTTCCGATTGCTGAAATAGTGCACCATGTGGTAACGGAACAGAGATAACGTTGGTGTATTTCAATGGCTCTACAGATTTTTCATTCACTTTACGCCGACTGTTAGGAAATAAAAAATCTTCCTGATTATAATTGCCGTACATTTTTAAATGTTTTTTGTTCTTGTGGGTATGAGGGGAGCGATTAAAAAATCACTTAACAGCTTAAGGCAGTAGACTGATATATTTTTTCAAATCAACCAATACAAATAACTCATTCAAACAGACACACAGACAGACATACAGACAGCTGGACGGACGGACGGACGGACGGACGGACTGACGGATCGACGAGCTACAAGAACAGACCCGTTACAAGGATCTGGTTAAACGAGCTATGTACCTGTTTGAAATGAAAATTCCGTTAAACATTCCTCTTCGATTCACGCAGTGCTGCACTCCGCTAAGGTCGCCATCGCTAGTGTAGACTACGATTTAATGGTGCACGTAGTACATGTATTTTGTGTGCATACATTACCGGTGGCAAGGTCTCAATAACACACTTCATTGTTTGTCCTTTTCGTTGCGAATATGTGTCAATGTTACATAGCTATAAATTAGAGACTGATATGCAGGACAAAACATACTATTCTATCCCATCTTTTTCTTGCTGTCGCCTTATTCAAATGTATTAGAGTGCGTCTGAGATCACGAATATGGTAGGAAGCCGATTTACAAATAGGGGCCTATTTCAGATATGTTTGGTTTTTTTAATGAAAAAGCTGTATCAAAAACCACACCCAGATTTCGTGTATGGTCTATTTCGCCAAAATGTTTGTTAAGAAGTTCAACTGGAAATACATGAGCGACTTTCTTTCGTTAGATTAAATTGTCAATGATCATAAATTCTGTCTTATGTTGAAATGTTTGAGGGCATATCCCTTCCCCGACACTACACATGTTGTTTTATAGTAATGGTCTAGCTTTCTGGCACACTTTTTTCCGATATCACGCATATTAATGTCAACAATGGCCTCAAATCGGCCATTTTGAATTTGGTCAAGTTGATATTTTTTAGGGTATAGTCCCATCCCTCCCTGAAACCGCACTTGTTTATCTGGTACGGCTTGGCGACGCCATAACCCCTATCTCCTCCCCCAAATTCATTGGGCGGGGAATGTGTTTTGGGGGTTTCGAACACACATAAGTAGGCCTATAATTCATATTTATAAATTATTTTTCAGTCAGTCAGTTATTTTTGACATGTGTTTGAGCAATATAAGAAAAGATGACTTACTTACTTAACAGCATATTTAGCTAATTTGATAGCTTAGTTGGCATAGCATTCAGGTGTTATTATCTTGCTATTTTTGCGTAATATTTCCATTAAATTTCCGCATAATTAAACGTTATTTATGAAAACGCAAAAAAGTATCATACACAAGGACACAGACGTCGAAACAATGTCCCAACGTTGAGAGAGGAGAAACATGATGTAACATGATTGAACACGCACAATATACAGTGGCAATTTCATAACGCCACACGTGGACCACACTTTTAAAACCGCAATCAGTAAAATACACAATATTATCCTTTAGCCCGCTAAGTTAAACTATTTAAATTTACAACAACTGGAGGTTGTGTCTCGCCTTGAAAATACCCATATTTGTTTAAGTTGAGACCAAACAGTTACAACTATTGATGTTTAAACAAAACTTTCATTCCCAATATGTAACTGTTTGGTCACAAATTAAACAAATATGGGTAACGTTACTTTTCAACCACTTGAGGTTGTGGATCGCGGTAGCGAGACACAACCTCAATTGTTTGAAAATTTAAATAAATTAACTTAGCGGGACAAGGTTTAATTTTAAGTATTTCCACGTCTTTCCCATGTATTATCACATCTATTTACCAGCAAAGCGGTTCATAATTGGTTGAATTGCCCATACATCACTCATTTATGTTTCACCCAGAAGAAATAGCCCTACTGACTATCCTGGTACGTTGGAAATGGTCGGTTATACCGAAAACTTTGGTTATACAAATCAAACTCTGGATACTATACTATTTCCTGAGTCAGGGTGTAGAGAGAAATATCCGTATCACGGTGATAATTAGTCATCGTTATAATCTGATAATTATATCCATCTCACCGTTTAAATTTTACATCTAGTTTACTAAAAATAAAGCTTCTATGATGGTTTCGTAGGCTACATCATGCAAAATGGGCGAGAATAGGTGAATAAACTTAATATTAGCTTAGCTATATAATTGCGCATTATTAGCTATATTGTCTTACATGATACTACATTGTTACTTACATTTATAATAAATCGAGGTTATGTAGGTGACATTTGTTTGACGTATAGGCCCGATGTCGGAGATAAACCTAAAATTCCTTTTCAAGCTGTGCTGGTAATAAAACAATTACGTTAAGGTGTTCGAGAAATAATTACTTCCTTCATTCATTCGTTTTTGCATTCATTATTGCATTCATTCATTATTTCTTGCGAGAACGAGTTGCAGTGGTAATAAATGTATTATGTTAATTAGGTGTTCGAGAATTCAACAGCGAGGAAAGAAAAATAATGACAAATAGCAACGCTAGCTATATATGATTCACATAATGACTTCGTATTCCGATAAATAAATAGACGTAAAAATGCAAATCCAAGTACACATTTCTTGCAATCTATGAACCATTTTGCAATCTATAGACCATTAGCTTCTCCAATATAACATGTCCAACGCGCAGCAAATTGCTCGTAGCGTGCACGAATGAAGATATTATGCTAGCGAATTTAATTTGTCTGTCAGGTTGGTTATGCCACCGCTTGGACATGTACACGCTTTCTGGTATTTCCCTTTCATTAGCATTCTCCTATCGTAACGTTCAACATATCCCCACATCTTAGTGTGACTGCAGAGATAAGCAGTTAACTTGTTATCACTGATTCCTCCTACAATCAAATGAGAAATGCGATTAATTTGTGCCGTGGTGGCACATGATATTGGTAGACAGAAATAAATAATAATAACATAATTGAGCAAATTTCTGATGAAACATAATAATAATTGATAATATGAGGATGTGGTGGCCACTTACCCATTATAAGATATATTTCTCCAACTTGAAGGTAAACCCCACAGGCGGCAGATGATACCGCAGTGTACACGTAGGTATCGTCCACACACTGCTCCCACTGTTAAATATATATTGTAACTAATGTAAAACATACATTCGTGGAACACGAAACATTGAATCAGTGTTATTTTAAATGTTGGACCAGCGTCGTAGAGACAACACTGGTTCCATGTATCGTGTTTGTTTGGTTTCTGTTTACAAAATAGACTATTGATATTCATAGCAAAAGTGTATTTGTTTTGTAATCATGCCATGGGTTATTTTCGGGTCTGGTGGTACCCGATGCTATAATTATGGTGAACAAATGAGGCGTGTTCTATAGCCTAATTAATTCACTAGGTCTATAACTAGCCGACATTTTCACGACGACACTTAATCCCACATACTGACCGATTTTGAATCCGTTTTTCTGACCTGTTAGAAATCACTAAAAACCTAGCAAAAGTCATAGTTTCAGGAGTGAATGGTAATAATTTCGAAAAATTAAAAGGTATGCCAATCGCCATCTTGCATTGACCAATATAAATTGACACGTGATCGTTAAGCCCCTGTGATTGGCTGAATCAGGTATTTGGGTCAGGTTGAAAAAAAGGTCGTACTTCAAATGCGTTACGAGATTTATTTTTATCTCGAATAACGTTGATTTAAAAGTTAATAATCATTTTTAACAATGCATTTGTTTTTTCTAAAAAATACACAATTTTCAGCGAACACAACAACTCGCAATGCTTTGTGATTCTTTTTAACTTTTTAGTATCATTATTTTGAAGTTGCTTACCTTAACTAGTGACAGAAGGGGCGGGGGGGGGGGCATTTACAATATTTTACTAACCTTAAGGTATCGTCTAACGATGATTGTGAACCGCCTGTACATAGTTCCACTGACCATCGTTACGATGCTGTCCGTCACCTTAGCCTTGATTACTACACAAACAAAAACATTCACCTCGCTCATCAAAATCAAACAGGTTTTGTCAGGTAGGCTAGATGGGCTATGTTCACTCCCAATTAACAAGAGTGAAGTATTGGTGATAAGTGAAACAATGTCTTTATGCTACACGAACTGATTGTAACAAACTATTTACAATTGTAGACCTATCGCAAAATTTCACAATTATACAGTTCAGAATCATCAACAACCTAGGCCCACTTCATTAATTACACATACAGAAAACTATTTCAACACCCGAACTCTCCCTTTTATGGCATGAATGAGAGAAGTTCGGGTGTTTTTAAGTATAGCTAGCCCACACAACACCAAATTTCTTGGTGAATTCATAATATAATAATAACAACCGACCGTGGTTGTGAGTCAGATCACTTATTGAATCGATACAATAAATACAAGTTGAGGTAGACCCTTATCAATGATTAACAAGAGTGATATGAGTGGATGAGTATAAAAACAACAACAATATCGTCGTAAAAAATTACGCCATCCATAAATAACTCTTAAGCGGAAGCAGTCTCGTTTATACAGGAAATGGTATGGTGAAATGTATCTTTAATAAGTATAATTTACATATATTTTGATTATCATTGATTATATTTTTTACGTCATAGCTTAGATCTCAATAGAGAAAAAACTTCCGTACATGTTTAAAATGATCTTAAATAAGAATTAAAAATGTAAGGCCGCCATCGAGCAAACTTGCCATAGTCACTCTCACAGAAGTTTTCCTCTAATGGAGAGAATGCACAAGAACAGCTCTCTGCTAACTGGAAACTACTAAAAGCCAGGAAGATGGCAGCCACTAAAAAAGAGGGACATCCTGTCATCTTGAATTGCTTTGTCAGCTGATGTGTGCAAGGTAGATGTGGATTCTGAAACACGATTAATTATAAATATATACATATGTCCTCTAATTGCTATATTCTACAAACTGGGAATTAAATAATGTAAATGGAAGATGTTGTATGCAAACCATGATTATAAACAATTCTCAGGTGTGTCCTGATAGCTTACAAATGCTGTGGTCTTTATACCCCGCCTTTAAAATTTTAACATATGTGACACTAATGACAGAATAGGCCTATTATGCATTGATTAAAATTATTGGGGATACCCTGTCTGTTTCTCTAATAAAACGAATCTAATGAATGAAAAGTGTCTTAAGACGTTCGATTTAGTTTGACCTATTGATTAAACGAGATGCATTTTACAACAGGATATAATTATAATTAAGAAGCCTGGTCGCTTGACAAAACTGATCTTAATATTATAAGCAACAGCTTTACATATAATATAGGCGGACATAAACTTCATTCTTCCTAGAATGTAGATTTAAGTGGAATTAAATTTAAAGTTATAGTTAGGTAAACGGCTCATTTGCTTAACCCTCTACCCGCCAAGTTATGCATTTAATTTCTCACCCACTTGACGTTGTGCCTCGCTACCGCGAAAATTACTAATATTTGTTTAATTTGAGACCAAACATTTGCAAATCTTGCTGTTCAAACACTCATTTCACTCCCGCCATGTGCACCAGAGATTTGATCGGCGAATAAACAGATTGACAACGACTATTGTTGTAATTAGCATTGACAGGGTTAAGACACATACAATGTTTTCATAATAAAATATATCTAAGTAGGTTATAATATTACGTAGCGATTTTTTTTCAAAAAAATGTGTGGGGCGGGAAGTTCTGAATTGCCGTTAAGTGACGTCAGAAAGGATTTAAAACATTTTCTCAATCGTTGCCAAATTTCATAATATTAAAACGAATGGACAGTTGGTAACCATTATAAAAACAATGTAGTGAACTCACCACTTTCATCACAACACCTTACAGTTGACCACACCAGCGACTTTAAATTGTGGAGTTCTGCAGTGATGTTCAGAAAAGCTATCCATGACCGTATTGGCCTTATTGTTTGATGAGAGTACATAACACATTGAAATTTGCTTTATATTATTTCAGATAATGGTGCTGCTAAATGTTTGTAAATCTAAACGCGACCAGCTTACCAAATTTCTACAATACAATACAATACAATACAATACATTAGTTTTATTGAGGGTTCCAAAAGAAACATGTCAATATGCAAGATATGCCAGGCAGATGCCCGGTAAAACAAATAGTGTTATCAACATTATTATACACAATATTATATACATATATTACAATTTCAATAAATTTGCATAGGTTAAATAATATTTGTCCTTCAGCGTTCATGCGATTAGCCATTCTTAAGGCACTTGGTCGGTTGGTGTATTTTGTTTTAATATATTTTTTCGGCTTGCTTGAAAAAAATTGCAGATTAATATGTAATGATATTCATCTCCAATTTCTCTGGTTTCACAAAATGTATATTATGTCCGGTCCAGGTTTCTATTGGGAGTTGATTATTTCTACATCTAAATTTCGTTGGTACTCCAGTAGAAGATTTAATAAATATGTTTCTATGGAAAGAATATCTTTAAAAATTCGATAATTCAAACATTTATTGCTTTCAAAAAACATCACTTCACCATAATTGACGATATTGATCGTTTAATCTAGTTTTAATCATATTTTTAGATACATTTAGACTGACATTTAATGTTTGATTAGACCAGATACCCGAATAAAATGATGGTATAATTATAGACATATAAAAAAAGATTGTGTTCTTGTTTCAAATATGATAATTTACTGCTTTGTCTAAATTATGTTGTAATATGTCATCTCAACAACATGAAATGAGAGTTAAATAATCGTTAGAAAGGACTAGCTCACCACCTAGTTTTGTCATGGTTGTCAAGAAATTTAAATTTGCCTGCTGCAGTAATTTTTACTTTTTACTTTTTTACATTTTTTATTGGTAAAATATTATCACACTGAAGTATTTTAACCATAAAAGTTAACATCCAAGCATCAATTATATTGATTTCATTACTGCCCTCAGAACTTCTACACTCCTCAGAAGATTCACTTTAAGATTCTGTAAAACTTAGTGACGTCCCCGGAAGCCGTTTTGAATAACAACTCGGTGAAAATAATGTCATATAAGACCCCCTCCCCTATACTTTATTGTATTGGCTAGCTATTAGCTATCCGTAAAATGTTGTGGGGGTGAGCTTTAGCTAACTAGGTTATACTTATAGTGGAAGTCAGATTATCCTATGGCGTATGTTTTTGCTACAGTAACACTACATAAGTGATTGCAAAATTGCATGGAAATCAATTGGAAAATGACTGAGAAATCAAAAAGATATCTGCCACATAACTTCCACTACAGTTCACAGGGTTTCCACTAGGAACAGTGTTCCAGCTAGGCACTTTTTGCATGGCGCTATGCCTCAAAACGTGCCGCCATGCCCTCGCTCCTTTAACTGTTTGATTGCATCATCACAGCTACATGTATTGCTAACAGTTGTGTCCACACCTCAGAATGAGTGCCCTGGCTTCACGAGGGCTCAAAACATACAGTTCTCATTGAAGGAGATTCAGGGATTAAAGTCTTGTCCAAATACGGGGTCACTGTTTTCTTCACAGGGAATCTGCAAGAGTCTGTTTAAATGGGTGTCCATATTTATTTATGTTTTTCGTAATAAAGTATTAAACTGGAAACGTGTTTTTAGTCGCACCAATTCTGTGAATAAAGTGT
The DNA here is from genome assembly GCA_964017125.1 of Flabesymbios commensalis. Taxonomy (NCBI): domain Eukaryota; kingdom Metazoa; phylum Annelida; class Polychaeta; order Terebellida; family Flabelligeridae; genus Flabesymbios; species Flabesymbios commensalis. The sequence goes on along the minus strand of OZ024905.1, from coordinate 35,587,487 downwards.
CCTCAAATCAGATTTGTGCCATGCTCTCAAAAATTCTTAGGAACACTGCGTGTCTGAGTGGGTGGCGGGAGTTCCATAAGCTGGGGTCTGGTGGTCCTTCCTCAAAATTTTAGCGCTAAGAATTTGTTATTTTAATTGAAATTATTTGAGTGGCCAATAGATAGAGTTATAATAGCAGTGAATGAGAGGCTATCATTCCATAAATAAGGCTGTCCATTGAGTTAGGATTATAAAGAATCACTGTTGGTAAAAAGACAACTTTTTTAGAAAAATAAAAATGTAAGTGACAAATAAATATTAGTATAGAATTTTTTTTTCTTTTTGGCAATAAGGGGGGATACCCACCCTTGGCTTCAGTACTGAGTTTCAGTTGGGTTTCACCCCCCCCCCCCCCCAACTGATTTAGTTAGGCTGACTGGTAAAACAATTGTTCATTTAATGATAAAAGCATGAAACTTTGCATGCTAGGAGAACATACCATGACGGTTAATTTTAGCTATAGGGCCATTCCAAATTTGATCCTTGACCTTAATGGCGGCCATTTCAGGACCAAGTATTACAAAAGAGACAATCACAAATACGCAAACTTGACCTTTGATCTTAATGGTGGCCATTTTCCAAAATGGCCGCCGGAATATACATGTTTCAATATCTCAGTCTCTAATTCACGTAGAAAAAAAATCTTGGTGTCTAAACATACATTTTCTAGACCAAGGATTACAAAAAAGACTATCATAAATACGCAAATTCAATATTTTACCATCATGGCAGTCATTTTTTCAAAATGGCCGTCAGAATATACATGGTTTAATGTCTCAGTTTCTAATTGATTTAGAAAAAAGATCTTGGTATCTAAATATACATTTTCGGGACCAAGGATTACACAAAAGGCATTTACAAATACGCAAATTTAATATTTTTTCCTTATTGGTAGTCTTTTTTTCAAAATGGCCGCCAGAATATACATGTTTTAATATCTCCCTTGCTAATTCACCTAGAAAAAAAATCTTGGGTGTTTAAATTTTTTTATTTTTTTTTATTGATAAAATATTCAATACAATAGTTATTACAAGGCATGTAATAAGAATAAAAAAACATAGGGTCTATACATAATGAAGTTAATGAGATTAAAATAAGCATAAATTATGAAATATAAATTGGCATAATTTTTATTATGTTCATTAAAAGTAATAACATCATAGCCCAGCAAGCTCAACACATCTATACAGCACCTATACAACGCCGGACCAGCGTCGAAGACGCTGGGCCGATGCTGCACCAATGCCACACAAATGCCCTGCGCCCGCTGAGAGGAAGCACTGGGCCAGTGCCTTTTCTGTGCTGGAGAACAAAGAACCAGCACCGGCTCAGTACATCCTACATACAACAAACACGAAGGTTGGACCAGCGCTGGGGCAAAGTTGTTCTAGCATTAACGTGGGTGTTTAAATATACATTTTCAGGACAAAGACCAGGGATTAGGGAGAACAATCAGAAATACGTATCTAAGTGCTCCGATAAATGCTTGTTTGATCGTTCTGTTGATTCATTTACAAATCATTGCCAAATTAATATGAATACAGATATATGAATGACACTGCTTTTTGGTTGCTACAGGCTGAGATCGGTAGCATTAAAAACTGATATTTGCCATCAAATATTATTTCCAGTCTACAGCTGGATGACTAGATGAACGTTTAAAATTAATAAGGCAAAATGGCATGATGGATGTCGTTTACAATCTAACAAACTGACAAGAGAAGAACAACATTAGCAGACAATAAATATGTCCCTAAAAAGTATACGCCCTAATGGCCTACTCGTCAAAATAGTGACATGACAGATCTGTTTTTTGCAAGGAACCAGCAACAGACACAGAGCTATTGTACCATACGCTTCCTCTTGATGCTCGGGTCAGAAAATATTTTCGACACCTACAAGACGAAAGTATGCTGGCTAAGCTGACCAAAGAAGATGTTATTGCTTAGGAGACAGACTACCATATTCGGTGTCTTGTAAATGAGCCTTTACAACCGCGTCAGACAAGTAAGGGAAAACTTGACGAGAAAGTAGACATCAGCGTTGTTAATCTGAATAGGGCCCTATTGCACTTGCCGAGCTACCGCACCCTAAAATTGTCGCAGCTGGTGATGCTCAACAGCTTTGCTTATTGTCCAGGTGTTAGTTTCAATCACTATATCTAGTAGAGCTGATCCACAACATAATAAATAACTGGTTGAGCTTCTATTTAAATTAGCACTGTGTATTATCCTGATGGTAGTGTCATAAACATTTCTACAAGATTGTGCAACAACCTCTGCCATGATTTTAACCCTTTAACCGCGAATTTATTCAATTTGAATTTTCACCCACTTGAAGTTGTGGATCGCTGACGCGATCCACAACTTCAAGTGAGTGAAAATTATTCACATTTGGCAAGATGGAGGTCAACTCTTTTTTAATCTTTAACATTTTTAAAATGAGGTACTTAATGTGCTAATAAAAAATGACAATTCGAATATATGCGGCACCGTTAAAGGGGTAACACAGAGCAATCGGTATATCCACAAAAGATCAAAGACAAACACCCTGGTAGCCATCGATCTTATTGACCATAACACGTCTTTTTATGGAACCAACATTTGACTTTTTCAATATCCTCGAAATAAGGCTGGTGGATTAGGCAACATACATTTGAATATTCTGAACAATGATCATTATATTTATGGGATAGTTTTAGACAAGCTACAACAGTCATACACTCCAACAACTTATCTTGAGTGCGGGGGGGGGGGGGGTTATCCAGCTCACCTATGTTTGCTGGACTTCACAAGTAAACTCCTACCTGCCGCTATTAATGAGAGAGAATTCATGTAAATAGTATGTGTAGGCCGTATTCATAATGCACACACACGTAATTATGTAACAGTTTAGGGTGACAGCTAACAGACAATGGGTGAGTGAATATTGCTTTACGTCGCTTTCTGCACAATCATGGCAATATCGCGACAGAAGGAAGCCCAAAGCCTGGACTGAACTCTACTCTTATTTCGAATGACAGGCAATGGGAACTGAGACGTGGGCAATATTAACAGTTACTGAGACATCTTATGCCTGCCATGACCTGCTCATATGTGACCTTTCTTCCCATTTTAGGTCTATGTAACCGATGATAACATGCTTGATTACACACAGTGTGTGCAAGATAGATGTAATTAGATATATGCGACAGTTATGTCTCATTGAACTAGGTGTCAATAAGTGATCTATCGTTATTTAGATCTGCAAATGTGCCATGTTCCAGTAAAATCTATCAAATAGCTTTGATAGACCTATAAACTCTTTGATTTGTCGCAAAAACAGGTTGAAATCTATTATAATAATGTTTTTTTCATTCATGTTTGATTCTAATAATTCTGACTAAAATGAGTTTTCTACCAATATAATTATTAGGATATCGTTTTTTAAATCATTCTATATTAAAGATTGATGAAAGTACTTAAAAATGTATATTTTTAATATATATATTTTAATTCTAAGTGGATTTGAATACATTGGAGTTACTAATTAATAAAAAAATTGTCGGATGAAGAAAATTGTTCGAATATATATCTTAATCCCTTCCACTTACAAATTCCATTTAGACACAACAATTCTTTTGTAATTGGATTGCAGGTGATTATAGCTTTACGTCGCTTTCTGCAGATTCATGGCAATATCGCGACTGATGGAAGCCTTATGCCCTACTTTTATCGAATAACTTCAAGGGTTTTTTATAGTTCACACTACATGTACCAGTAACTGGATTATAAATATAAAATACCAGGAGATCTAATATATTGATCTACATTTATTTTATATTATATTTTCGATCGACAATTATGTGACTGTCATGCAGTCTTCTGTGGAATTAAAGTGTTTAGAGCCTATTTTTTGGAAATGCTTGCCCTCGAGTATGAGACAGTGTTGACACATATATCTAATAAAATAGCTTTTTTTTAAATAGTCGTAATTGGGGTCCGTAAAATCTTGTTTTTTTGTTGTATTAAAATATTTAAACATATTTGTGTTGTTATCATTGCCCTTGGAAATGTATATTAACTTTTTCGCTTATAAATGAATAATTAGCTGAGATATTGAAATTAAATATATTAGGTCAGCCATTTTGTAAAAGGGTTGCCATTGAATTCACAAAAGTTGTCTAAAAATACTTTTTTATCAATGCCCCTGAAAATGTATATTCAGATACAAATATTTCGATTTTAAGTCGATTAGAAGCTGTGATATTGAAACGTATGTATATTTGGGTGGTCAGTTTGAAAATTACCACCACTGGAGTCGGTAAAATGTTTGTTTTTTGCTGGCTTAAAAATATTGTTTTTCTACCAGTGACCTTCAAAATATACATGTAGATTTAGAGATAGATATTCAGAATATCTGTGGATCAGAAGCTGACGTAAAAATATAAACACTTATATATTTGGTCGGCCATTTTGTAAAATGGCTGCCATTAAAGTCATTCAAATGCTTTGTGTTAGATTAATGTGTTTAAAATATATTATTTATTATCATTACCCCTGAAAATGTATAATTAGGTAAAAATATGGCAATTTTAGGTGGATTAGAAGCTGATATATTGACACGTATGTAAATTTGGTCTGCCATTTTGTAAAATGGCCACCATTGGAGTCAGTAAAATGTTTATTTTTTTGTTGGATTAATGTGTTTAAAAATACTTTATTTATTATCAGTACCCCTGAAAATGTATATTTAGATACAAATATTTCGATTTTAGGTGGATTAGAAGCTGAGATATTGACACGTGTGTAGACTTGGTCGGCCATTTTGTAAAATGGCCACCACTGGATTCAGTAAAATATTTTTTTGCTGACCTAAAAATATGTTGTTTTTATTACCAGTGACCTTCAAGATATACATTTAGACATAGATATTCAGAATATCTGTGTATTAGAAGCTGACATAAAATTATAGACACTTATCATATAATTATTTGGTCGGCCATTTTGTAAAATGGCTGCCATTTCAGTCTGTAAAATGTTTTGTGTTGGAATAATATGTAGAAAAATACTTTATTTCTGATCAGTACCCCTAAAAATGTATATTTAGTTTTAAATATTTCGATTCTAAGTGGATTAGAAGCTGAGATATTGACACTTATATACATTTGGTCGGCCATTTTGTAAAATGGCCGCCAGCGAGGTCACAGGACATTTTTTGGATGGCCCTATAGCTAAAAAAAATCTTAGGGGTGCTCTCTTACAACATGTAAATTGTCATGCTTTTATCGTTAAATGAACAATTCCTCCATATATAACCACCAGTCAGCCTAACTATTTCCTTCACGTCTCATGAAGCTGATTCACCTCTCCCTTTACCTTCTTCCGAAGTGTCCAGACCTCATTCCCATTCTTTCGGAAGCATCCAGTTCTCATGAAGCTGATTCGCCCCCCCCCCCCCCCCCCGAAGAGTTATTCCTGGATGTCCGAGGGGGGGATAGTCTCTTTTTACCTTAGCAAGATCATTTTTTTTGGCGATGAACGTCCGACAAACTTTTTTTTTATGTTTCGTTTTAAAATGGCAGCATGTTCCCAGCACTAATACAACATTTGGTCGATGCGTGCTTTTTGTTGGGATATTGAATCGGGCATAAAACATATATTAAATCAGATTGCTTGGATTTTACCAATACTTCGGTTTTAAACGGCTGTATGTATAATATAAATATTGATGACTGAAAATAAAATCTCTGCAAAGAACAGCTGCTGTCATTATGTTATACCCAAGTCACACATAGTCCTACACGACGCACAGCTCACGCCTTGAGTGACACAAATTAGAGCAGTGCGTCGATCGTTGTGCGTCCATGAATTTTGTCAGGATATGAGAAGAGCCAGCGAGTTTAAGACGAATATACAGCGTGTTATAAATAAATCAGGTGTATAAATCAGCGAATACACAGCGTTTCGCAACCGCGTTGCGCGTTAGCAGGGCGACAAAGTAACGAATACACAGTGCATCGCCAGCGCGCGGCATGAATTAGTCTGAAAGCATTTAGCACGCTCCATATACGTTATATTTTCGCTGAACATGCGTTAGGGACATGTTGGATGGGCGCTATATGCACGCTCAGTGCCGGTATTTTTGTGATTTTCTGACCGTAAGACTCAGTCACACATAGTAGACGCACGACCCACGCACTCGTTACTCGTCAGCACTCGATACTGGTTCGTGGAGGGCGCTGCACTAACGCTACGCATATTTTTGTGCGCAGTAATCGCCAAAGAAAGCCGGGTATGTTTAAAATATTGAAAATGAAATATAATGAATCGGGCTTTAGGCCACCTTTGTGCACATATAGGCTAAACTGGGCCAGGAGAACCTCCTGAGGATGGTGAGATGAATGAGATAACACTGTCCTCCAGACAAAGGATTCGAAATTCGAGCCCTGGCGGTCTGAGGCCGAGCACGCTACTTCTCGGTCACGGAGGCTCTTCACAATACTGAGTTTCACACGAGGATGGGAAAGAAACATTTTTGTTTCTTTCAAACCGTCGAGACCGGGAACCGAACCCCGAACTCTAGCGTGAAAGGCTGCGGTGCTAACCACTATCCTAGGGCCCCCGCCCGTTTAAAATATTGAACGCATAAAGGTACACGCCAGAAGACTGCCACAAACAAGTAGGGCGAGCAAGAACAACGCTATATATCAACGCCAAATACGTTTGCTTTGTATCACATGGCTGCCTGTTGAGGGCGCCAGACAGTTGTGGGAAACGCGCCTGCCCTGCTCTGCATGAGCTCTCGAAACAAACGCTGGGCCACGCAGGCTGTTCGCCCAGCGCTCGAGCAACAGGCTGTGACTATGTCATTTCTGCAGCTTAACCCTTGGAGCTCTGAAGAACGATATTTTATTTTTAATCATTTGAGGTGGTGTTTCTCACGATACACGGCGGCTTTAAGTGCAGAATTTGTTTTTAATTTGTCGAAATTACGTCCAAACATATAATGTTATCATAAATTTATAACACAATTTTTTCTTTTTAGAATGGCTAGAAATGTTCAAAACAAAATGATAAAATTTACTATAAACGTCGACATTAGCATTCTAGGGTTTAGTGCGCACTGTATGCGTCCAACGCGTTAGCAAAGCGCTGTTCATTCGCCATTTGCGTTGAAAACACGCTGTGCATTCACTACCAGCGTGCGACGTTTTTCACAATCTGGACTCAAATTGTTATTTTTATTTTTTTCATGTGTGGACTGTGCGTTGTTTATGAGTGACTGAGACAAACCCCGATCAACGGAAACACAACGAGTTTAGAGCGTATGCTCTACTTGTGCCTAGCGTTAGACTTGCGGTGGTCTGACGTTCTTCTGGCGTCGACATTCACACGTGGAAAAACGCTCACATTTTTTAACATGCAAAAATGTGCGCAGAGGTTGACGCACACAATAATTGAATAACGTTTATCCGGCGTTCTCGTCAAAATCGTCATTTTAATGTGGAATTATTTGTTAGAAATATTTTGTAGGTGGAATAATATAATTAAAAACGGATTTAACAGTATCAAATTGGATGTCAGAGCGATTACAGTGGGAAAATAATGTGAAATTAGTGTAATGACATGGAACTTGTTATGATGTGATTATTCATATTGTTATTTGAAAATAATAAGACAATAGTATGGTATTTCACGCCTTTATTTGATACATGACATATAGAATATTTCAGTTGAGTTAGTTTCTTATGACGCACTTGTATTATGCTCAATGAGTCGTGTACATTTTCTATGGCAGAGACAGAGTGCAGAGCAGAAATCTCTACACACAGCCGCTGTAGTTTTCGGTAATCATTTTACACACATAAACGAAACTACCTGTCGCAAGTCATCCAAAACTTCCAGTAGCTCATCAGTCCAAAATGGTAACCATCCTCCTCGAGCGTCTTTTGTCCATCCCACTGATCAGGTGGTGGATAATCAGGCTCTTTGTTAAATTTCCGGATGATTGGTTGTAAAATGGCATGCTGGAGACCGTATCACATTCACTAAATGCATGTAAATGAGAAGTATGCTAGCAATGCACGTTCAGAGCCAAGTTTCTCAGCAATATTGTGCAGTGAAATTTTTAGTAATTTGTTTTTGTTCCAAATTCACCAAATAGTTGATCAAGTCCTATTTTTGTGGAATAACGCGACATTAACACAGAATCAGAATCTACATTTCGAATCGATACATTTTGTGACTAGCTGGCATGCTTGAGGTGTATAAATATGTGAGAGCTTCTTCTTGATGAAAATGGCTGGTATTTACTTCGCTCGCTATTGTCTTGAATAAACGCTACCCTGTATCTGATGGTGACTAGCAGAACCTTTCCTGGAGGTACATCCCCTTTTGAAGGTACATCCTTCTTTCAAGTACTAAAAATACGAATAGCTCCTCCTTGTTTTAGTTCACATTTTGGTGATGAATCTTCAATATGAGACACAAATTCAACTAGGGATATAGCGTTTCAAAGCAGCTGGGTTCTCTGTCAAAACCAACGGTACCTCCATCACATTCAACTAATCGATAACAGTTCATGGGCCTGGTTAAGGGCTATGGCAGAAAGGGGGTGATATGTCTTGTGGGCTAGAGTTTAGGCCTATCCGTCACACAATTGTTTGTACAGTAAAGGATGAATGGCAACGAAATGATGTATCATATGTGTCTAACTTGTTCTTACTTTGCTACACAGAGAACTAGTTCACTTGCCGAAAGCAAACTACACAACACTGAATTTGCCTCACTCTCAAACAACGACAAATTATGTCATCTACTCATCGACCGTTAGTAGTATGCTTAGCAAAATACACCTACACCTGTTTTCAAACCTTAACAAACAGATCTAATTGTTGCTGGTGACGTCATAGAGTCTGTATCAGGTCTCTTAAATGAAGGTACATGTAACTTTGTCGACTCGGAAAAAACTGGCAAACTTCTGGAAAGACTTGGGCCAGCTTATGTATTCTGTGCTGGTGTGTCTAAAACGGAATTTCAGACTGTTTTTTCTGGTGTGAGATATGTTCCCGATTCAGTAGTTGAGAAAAATGTGCCATTCAATCGAGTTGCCAGCAAAAAATGTTTAAAATGGTACACACTTCGCACAAATGCAACCAGAGATGAGAGGAACATTGTGCTAGAAGGAGATAACAGGTGTGCTGAATGTAACCAGATGTATCGCCGTGCAAGATCTACAAGTAAACGAAATCTAGACATTCCGTTAAAAGAGCGACTACAGAGGACAAGACCATCTTCCAACTATCCCATCCACCTTTTGAGTCCACGTAGCAAGGATATACGACTACCGAATCTGCAAAAAAAAAACAAGAAAACAGTCTGCCCAACTACGCAGGTATGAAAAACAGATGGAGGCTATGAGCCTGGATCTGAGTGACCAGCAAAGTCAAGAACTACAGGAATTTGTTCAAGCCCTAGGGGCCTACCACAGAAAGCACTAGAACAAGTCTACGAGCAGGCAAGCAAAGAAGCTGGAGACGACATGACAGGTGCTATCCAAAAGTCATTTGAAAATGATCAAAGGAAGACATTTTATTCCGTGTAAACATTCAGTCACAATAAGGTCTTGAGCGATGTACCAACATTAAAACAATATCTAATGGGCCATTGCCAGTTAACACAAAACAAATGTATAACATTTATTCAATGTAGGACCACCGGAAGGCGTCGGGCCAACGTTGTATAAATGATATACACATGTTTTGTGTTAACTGGGTTGCCTCGTCAGAAAAACATGTGAATGTCGTGTATTAAAATCACGCATCGTGTTGTATACTTATATAAGTACGCTTTAAAATCAAATTGGAAACGTTTTTGAAATGTGTATGGCCAAATGGATAGCAAACAAATGATCCGAGGAGCAGCGAGCCTTGTGTGTGAAGATGACCACGACAAGCCTAGGGTACAAAGGCGCTATGCTATACCCAGCAAACACGATGAGTTGACACAATGTTGTTTTAATGGTGGCCCACCGTCTTCGGCGTCGGCGCAACATAAAAACAGCATTGGGTCAACACCTCGTGTTTGCTGGGATACCTTTTTAAAAAGATCTAATAATTTATCTTTCCGAGTACAAATAAGTTTAATTAAGAATACATAGTGTTATGTATTCTTGGTATAAATGTGACAAGAAGTCCCAAACATAATGCATTAGCGATTTTGTTATTTATCTTATTCATGTTTTGATTGATTTCCTCACAAATAACACTGCCACATTGTGTCCGTGTGATCCGGAACAATCCCGAAAATACTAAAATTAAAAATGTCAGTAATAAAAAAATATTTTTTGTTGTCTTATCATAACACTTCGAGTTTCAATATTTTTCAGATTCTCTTCTCTGTATCTTTAGTGGTTCAATCTTGTTTATACGATGTCCCCATGTGTCATGTAGCTCTGATAGTCACAGCGCTACTCGGCAAACACGAGCCGTTGACCCGACGATGGCTCAATATTGGCGCACCGTCCGCGACGCTGGTCCAATATTAAGCCAACATTGGGTCAACAGCTCGTGTTTGCTGGGAGAAGACATGGTAATCGGCCTAATTTTATTGTTGGCAGAGTGGTGTATGAACGTTGGCGGATGCCTACCTATTCAAGGCGGAGCTGAAGTTATTCGATATAATAGTAAAGCATAGTCCCGAATTCGGTCTTTCTTTTCTCGCAATATAGCGTCATATGTGCAGAAAGCGACGTAAGCAATATTCAAGGCAGAGCTGCTCCAATTGAAATACATTTACCCCCCAGCAAGCACGAGGTGCTGTTCCGATGTTGGTTTAATGTTGGGCCAGCGTCCGAGACGGTAGGACAGCATAGACCTAACGCTGGGACAGAGCTGGCTGGGTAGCTTGTTTTTGGAAATTTCGGAGGCCTATAGTGTGTCTTTATATTTTTGCTATTTTGATGATTCGTACAAGTTGATATGTTCAAGCTCTTTATGTCAATAATTTAGTTTCTCGAATAATCTCTCATGGATTTTGAGCTATATATATGTACACAGAGAGGGAGGGGGGCGGGGTACACACATTGGCAATGCATTAGTGTGTTTCGAAAATGCTCCATCTTGAAAACGGAACGGAGCCCCCTAGATTAAATCGGGTCAAAATTTGTGTTGTTGGGCCAACGCTAGGCCATATTCTTGATAGTAGCTATTTTATCTCTGGTTTTGGTGCAGGAAACAAAATGATAGACCCCCTACGTTCACATATAAATATCCATCTATCTATCTATCTGTGTCCAGATAACCAACTTATCTTACATAATTCGAATGATCAAGGGGGGAACCGGGGGATGGGGCATAGCAGTGATTCCACATATTCATGAAAATTTCCTCCCCTCATAGCTTTTACAAAATTCAATGCACACAATACTAACTGAAGCACCATGTCCCAATATTTGAACATTTGAGGCTGTTCTTCTACTTGTTCATTGCACCACTCGTCTACATCGGTATTTCGCTTGGAAAAAAGGATGTTTTCGAAAACTGCAGCATAGTTATATATACTTTGGTATCAGCGACTGGTGCGGCTGGTGATTCTCTAATCATTTTGGCGTTTCGAGCTGACGTCAGTCAATGCATTTTTTAGATTGTTTTTAACATGTTAAATGTAACTAATATTATTATTTTCTTCTTTATACATACTCTCACTGATTATGTAATTACTCGGTTTCTACGCTTTCCAGAGGGTTTTTTGCTATATGCAGTAGCTATTTTATCTCTGGTTTTGGTGCGGGTAACTTAAAAAAATCATGCCAATGCTGTTTAACTGTAGGTTATTTTAAATAGTTCTGATGCATATTTTATTTAACCTGTGCTTGTTTTAGTATATAATGTCGTTTGATTTTAACATGTTTAAGTTAACTTAGCATGCATATTTTACCGAACTAATCCTGTTGTATATAGTCGTGTACATATGTTCATTTTTAATGACGCATAAGTCTGCATAGACTTACCGTCGTCAATAAATATCTATCTATCTATGATTCTATCAGTATTAAGAAGTGTAAAGTCTATAAAGGAGATATAAAGGAGATATACATCTTGGCTATCAAACCAGGGCAGGAAAAACATCCTTAAAAAAAAAAAATTACATTGAAATTTGACTCCATGTGCAATATTTTCAACAGATAATAATTTTGTTCAGGATATTTTACTAATATATGGTAACCAGTCATCTAAGGATAAGAAGGATACTGAACAAAACGTCCACGATAGTTCTGAAAACAGGGTTGATCGGTACAGATCACTCTTTATGTATGCCTAATTACATGATTTTAACCCAAAGTGCAAGGTTTTTGGGGTTAACTAAACCGGTATCAGAGAAGTTGTGTGTCTGGTTAGGAGTGAAGATTGTCGCAGAGTGTGAGGACATGTTGTATATGGTCTGATAAGTTTTAGTGCTGTCTCTTCGAAAATTTGGATCTGCCACATATACCTCATCAGGACATGTTTGAGAAGATAAGCATCGTAGAAAAAAACAAATACAGTTATTAGTATCTGCCAAAGAGGTGTATCGAGGTGTAATCTAGTCTTCTTTAGTTGAATTACCAAATGAGAAGATGTTGCTGCTGTATTTTAGCTAAAATGTTCTTTATATTGTTTCAACGATTGTATCTGCATCATCGACCAGATGCATATCTAACTGTTTGATACCTTTAGATATATACTGCTTCTCCGAATTATGTCAACAAATGTGCCAATGAATATAATTATTGTCTTTGGATCAAATCTCTTGTAACATTTCGGGTTATACAAAATTGTATTATCCCATAACGTTGACTAAGGCGACATTTGTGCCAACCCCTAAGTGATATCATACCCTGAATGTATGGTTTTACTTCCACTTGCCATTCTCGCTGAGATTATTTTCACATTATAGATTATTCTCCTTGACAATTAAATGTGTCTGGAGGTGTACTATAAACGGGATAACCTCCTCTCAAGGCTGTTGTAATCTGCGCGAAAATCGCCAACCCGTGAACAAAATATGACTATTGATCATACATTACTTTATTTCGCAATTCCGAAGATATATATACTGGTAGCCTCCAAATTATGTAAAAATACTATGTAACACTTTAAGGCCCAGTGTACATATCCAAAGTTAAAATAATTGCCGAAAATATTGTGATGATCAGATTTTCGTGTTTAATGTGTAGTACTGACCTTGACATTGACCTTGATATTTAAAAATTACATTTTATGTTTACTCTACTATATGTGTGATATACACGCTTCTATAAATTTAAAAAATACTCATTAATTTTCAATATATGACAAATGGGAGAGGAGCATCTATTTTTTTATGGCGGCCATATTGGAATAGCTCACAAAATAGTATTGCGGTCGAAAAATTTTGGGGGGACGTATGACATGGTATGTACTATATCCTAGACTATCTGTGTGCAAAATTTGACACTTGTATCCAGTTCGGAAACACATCGGTCATTTTTGAAGGCTTACCAACCCCACTAAAAGGTACATTTCAAGATTTGAAACAACTCATTTTTTGTTTCTTTTTCTTAATATATATCTGTGTCGTCAGGAATGGTTTTTCGTCAGCGGAGAAAGCGTGTCGTCAATTCTGACCTAGTATGATGGACATGGTCGATTACACAAATCACACTCCAGATACTATACTATTTCCTGGGTCAGGATGTAATAGAGACACATATCCGTATCACAGTGATAATTATTCATTATCATAATTATATATACATCTCATTGTTTAATTGTCCATCTAGTTTACTAAAACATAACTCATATGATGCTTTCGTACACCATGCAAAATGGGCGAGAATAAGTGAATACACCTTAGCTTAGCTTAGCTTAGCCACAATTTCACATTATTAGGTATGTTACATAATACTATTTTGTTACTTACATAATATAGCGAGGATATGAAGGTGACATTATTTTGCAGTGTATGTGACAGATAAACTTTTTCAAGAAGAGTTGAACTGCTATAAAATCAATGTTGATGTGTTGTATAATTCGGCAGAATCTAATCTTCTAGTTATATAGCCCAGGAATAAAATTATCATTCATTCCTTCTTTCTTCTTGTTATCATTTATTCTCGAAGCAGTTTAATGACTCAATGTAGTCTGTATGAAGCGGCTAATGCCTCAGTGATTCATTCGTTCATTTATTCCTGTTTCTTCGAGCTATTGAACAGTTGCACTGGTTATAAAACAATTACGTTAACACCTGGTTAAGGTGTTCGACAATTAATCCCTACCTTCACACTCATTCATTGTTGCATTCATTGTTGCATTCATTGTTGCATTCATTGTTGCATTCATTGTTGCATTCACTGTTGCATTCATTCATTCATTCATTCATTCATTCATTCATTCATTCATTCATTCATTTATGCGGTTTTCAAGAGTGATTTGCAGTGTAATTAAAAGTATTTATGTTAATTAGGTGTTCGAGAATTCGAACAATAGAAACACTGGCTATATGTGATTCACAGAATGATTTCGTATTCCGATAAACAAATCGATATGAAAAGAAAAATCCAAATACAGATTTATTGCAATATATGAACCATTTTGCAATCTATTAACCATTAGTTTTTCCAACGCACATCAAACTGCTCGTAGTGTGCACGGAGGAAGATATTATGCTGGAGAATTTAATTTGTCTGTTAGGTTGGTTATGTCCAAAGGACCAGCGCTTGGACATGTACACGCTTTCAGGTATTTTCCTTTCAATAGCTTTCTCCTATCGTAACTCTCCACATATCCCCACATCTTAGTGTGACTGCAGAGATAAGCAGTCAACTTGTTATCACTGATTCCTCCTACAATCAAATGAGAAATGGGATCAATTGGTGCCGTGGGGGCACATAATAGTGGTGGACAGAATAAAAATAATAACGTAATTGAGCACATTTCTGAAACATAATAATAATTGATAATATGAGGATGTGGTGGCCACTTACCCATTATAAGATATATTTCTCCAACTTGAAGGTAAACCCCACAGGCGGCAGATGATACCGCAGTGTACACGTAGGTATCGTCCACACACTGCTCCCACTGTTAAATATATTTTGTAACTAATGTAAAACATCCATTCGTGGAACACGAAGCATTGAATCCGTGTTATTGTAATGTTGGACGAGCGTCACATAGACAACACTGGTTTAATTTAGCGTGTTTGCTGGGTCTCTCTTTACAAAATAGACTATTGACATTTTATAACAAAAGTTTTTTTGTTTTGTAATCATGCCATATATATGGGTTATTTTCGTCTTATTGTAGGGCTACCTGACGCTATCATAATGGTTAACAAATGAAGCGTGTTCTATAGGGGCTAGTGACAGAAGGGGGGGGGGGGGGGCATTTACAATATTTTACTAACCTTAAGGTATTGTCTAACGATGATTGTGAACCGCCTGTACATAGTTCCACTGACCATCGTTACGGTGCTGTCCGTCACCTTAGCCTTGATTACTACGGTACACAAACAAACACATTCACCTTGCTCATCAAAATTAAACAGGGTTCGTGATGTAGGCTAGTTGTCCATCTCCACTTCCAACAAGAGTGAAGTATTGATGATAATTGAAAAAATGTCTTTATAAATGTAACTATAACTTGATATGCTACGCTAACTGGTTCATTATTTTAACAAACTATTTACAATTGTACCGCTAAATTTCACAATTGTACCGCAATTTTATTAGAATCATCAACAAAAACCTAGGCCTACTTAAATATTTACACTTATTACTTCCACACTCGAACTCTCCCATTCATGCCATGAATGAGAGAAGTTCGGGTGTTGAAGTGGTTTCCATGGATAGCTAGCCTACACTACAACAAATGTCTTGGTGAATAGAGCCTACATCTTTTCATAATAATACATAATAATAACATCCGATAGGTCGATACAATAAATACAAATTGAGGTAGACCCTTATACATGATTACCTAGAGCGATATAAGTTGACGAGTATAAAAACAGCAACAATATCGTGGTGAAATCTAAGCCGTCCATCAACAACTCTCGTTTATACAGAAAATGGTATGGTGAAATGTTGAAAATATCTTTGATAATTATAATTTACAAATATTTTGATTATAATTTTCTTATAATTTCCACGTCATAGCTTAGATCTCAATAGAGAATAAACGTCCGTACATGTTTAAAATTGTCTTAACTATATAGAAATTAAAAGGCCGCCATCGAGCAAACTTGCCATAGTCACTCTCACAGAAGTTTTCCTCTAATGGAGAGAATGCACAAGAACAGCTCTCTGCTAACTGGAAACTACTAAAAGCCAGGAAGATGGCAGCCACCAAAAAAGAGAGACCTCCTGTCATCTTGGATTGCTTCGTCAGCTGATATGTACAAGGTAGATGTGATTTCTGAAACTCAATTAATTATATATATGTCATCTAATGCTATATTCTGTAAACTGGGTATTATATAATGTGAATGGAAGATTTGAAATGACAAAAAAATGAATATAAACATACTTAACTTATTGGCATACTTACATATTCTCAGGTATGTCCTGATAGTTTGCAAATACTGTGGTATTTATATCCTGCCTTTAAAAGTTTAACATATGTGACACTAATAACAGATTAGGCCTATGTGATGCATTGATTAAAGTTATTGGGGATGTCCTGTCTGTTTCTCTCATAAAACCGATATAATAAATGAAATGTGTCTTAATACGTTCGATTTATTTTGACCTATTGATTGAATAAGATGCATTAAGTTTTACAACACAGGGTATAATTAATAAGCCTGGTTGCTTGAAAAAAGTAATCTTAAGATTATAAGCAACAGCTTTGCATATAATGTAGATCTACATAGACTTCATTCTGTGAAGAATGTAGATCTAAGTGAAATTCATCTTGCTTAACCGTACACCAGCCAAGTTATATGCTATTTCATTTTTCACCGAATTTAGTCCTGGAGCCAAGGGGTGTTTGCGTCCAAAAATGGCCCCGACATCTCTCACCTATATCTGATAGTAGACCATCTAGGGCACATTTTTAGCGAGGGTGGACATTCTGGAACCCGGCAGCAAGCGAGTTATTCACGATCTTGTAAAAAAAATATAAACTAAAAAAATCGCAAAAAATGGGGATTGTATACATTCAAAATGACCTATCATCACTATAAATTAACCTACCGCGACAATTGAGCCATCAAAATGGAGATTGATGGTCCTGCGATCGGATGAATTTAATATGATTGGTTTACTTTCAAGGTCACCAGAGGTCAAGATGTGACCTAATTTAATCTGTGGTCAAATTTCAGGCCCCTAGGAGTTATAACGTCCCCAATTTTTTTAGAGGATTGTAATTTTCTTGATTCTGAGCTCTATTCTAATGAAATATGGTACATAACAGTTTTTTGAGCCATTAAGGATTATGAAATAAATTTTTTGTACCACTAGGGCCATTTTCAATATCAGTAAACTCCATTGAAACGAAATAATTTTAAACGCGCAAAATGTAATGATTTTATGCATTCGAAAGGACATATAATCACTATAAATCAACCTTCAGCAACATTTAAGCACTTAAAATTTCATCGGATGCAGCTCAAGGTCACCAGAGGTCGAAATGTGATGTAGCATGATAAGTGTTTAAAACTTTGATCGCGAAGAAATTATAACAACTACTGTATTTAATTTTTATTTTTTTATTTAGTGGTATTTTCTACTCAAGTATCACTTAGGCAAGTTATAACCAAACATTGTATGATGACCCAATAGGGTCAAATTAAAATTGTGAAAAATCAGTAAAATATTGGCAACCACTGCATGATTGTGGAGCATATATGGTCTCTTTTTGCAACAGTAATACAAACAAAAACAGTACACAAACAGACATGAAACTATATAAAGATATCCTTGTAGAGGCCTACATTTAACGCTTTGTAGAAGTCAGAATAAAGGATAGGATATAATAAATCATCAATGGGACAAAAGGTATTAAATTTTGATTCTGTACATATCTAGAGCATCATTATAGTATTGGATTTTTACAGGTTTTATTTAATATCTGACAGTTACAATAGGGGCAACAGCTGATGTTTAAATTTATATGTGGACAACGCTTTGTAGCACAGAAAATCTTCAGGAAGTAATGCCTCAAGTCGGTCAGGTTGAAACGTGCCATTATTTTGGTAAAATCAAAGTCCAGTGGGCTTAGATTAGGTTTATCTAGGCAATGTAACTGCAAATGTGTAGCATAAAATGCCCTAAGTATATTACCTCTTGTTGTGCGACTTGTTGGTGGCAGTTCTATTATAGTTTTTTTTGCCGTGGTGATAGAGGTAGTACCTTAGCTCATCCATAGATGTACATGATGTACCTGGCTTGAGCACATTCACAAGAAACTTCTCAACCAATGGAAAGTTATGTGTGTTGGATCATTTTTAAATTTACATAAATTGAATGCAGGATTCGACTTCAATCCAGCAGCTTTTGTGCTTTTTGAGTCGCAGCCAGTGAGATGGTGAAGGGCTATTATGAAGTGGAATATATCGTGTTGTATTCCCAACACCACCCTCGTCCAAAGCTCTTTTAAACCATGACCTTTTAATAAATTCCAGTAGTGAAGTCCAAGTACCATAACATCTGTATCTTTAGATGGGAGCACCACCCTGGATGCCCCACAATTCAGGGCATGTGGAATCATTCTCACGATAGCGCTTCTTCAATATGGACATCTAGCTCGGACAGAGGCGTGTTAATATCACTCATAACTGTTACACCTCTACATGGTTCTATATCTGACACACCTGTTGCACTACCCACGGTATCCATAGACGCCACTGGTTTATCCATTATAAAACTCCGAAGCAATTCCTGGAGCTTTGTTTTATTCATGGAGAAAGCCCAGGTAACGGTGTCTCAGGTAACACTTCATTCAAATCGATCGGACTGCATTTACATCCCCTTTCTCGCTCACTGTCTTTTATTGAACCCTCAATAATAGATCAAAAACAAAGTCAATACGATTAAAATTGCTGGAAATTACATGTATATATTCAAGGAAGTGAGTGGAAAGCTCACGTTTCCATAAGGTCTATAAGCGCAAGCGACGTAGGCATCCCATGACATCAACAATTGTGGCAATATTTTCTCTATTCCATTCTGATGGTGCACGTAGACATTTTTGTGAAGGACCTTTTCCAATTCTGTGCACAAATCACTTTTACTGGTCTTTTTCATCAGTCCCTCGTGGTCGAAGAGGTAGATATTGTCTATAAGATCAAAACACAATAATTTTTTTATGTCATACTGTTGGACACGAGCAATGTCAAAGATTTTCTGTGTTTCAGCTAGTTGTTTATTGCTGCCCTTCACTTTACATTGGCTATTGCGTTTCTCGACTTTTATTGATTTGAATGTTTTACAGTTATTTCTATGGGTGGTGTCAAAAATGGATCACTGCTTTGTAATAATATCTCTGTCCTAAACATTTCGTTTCGTGAATTACAACTGATCTCAAACTCAAGAAGATCTTCGCGTATTTCTTTTGACATAGTATATTGTGATATTGTGAAGTGCTTTTGCTTTATCACTGTCTCTATCTGTGGAAACAGTTATTGGACTTTCATGTTCATTTATGTACTTCTTTTTTTCTTGCATCAACATCTCAGCTGATCGCGTCGCAGGTATGTTTAACTCGTGGTTCACCAAAAATTCTGTACTTGGTGTTACAACAACACTGACTTCATATGGGAGGTTAACGACAGCCAGCATCTCGTGGTGAATTATTTCCCATTGAGTAACAAACTTTTTTTCTTTCTGTACTGCCAATGATACCACCAGCGATCTTCTGTGACCGATTAATCGTCTGTTCGAGACACATGTCTCCACCGACTGAGTTGCATTTACCTTGTGTCCGTTTTACCACAAACTTGCCAGCTTTGAAATTTTCATACACTGTGGGTGCATCTTCTGGCAACTTTCTCATATCCCCAAGATACACAGATCCCCATCTGAGTTTATCCTGTCGCCTCCAGCAAACAGGGGTAAAACTGCTTGGACGCTGTGCAGATGAAAATCCCAGTCGCCCTCGCGGTCGGCTCTCACGAGATCTCGCAAGATACATACCATTTTTACATATCAGTTCCAGAACTTGAAAGTCTTTGATTTAACACATTTCTTAGACGGGAAAGCATTACAATCGTCAATTAATTTTGAAGAGTTTGACATGAATTTATTCAAGTACACTTTACTTTCATCTCTATTCTTCCTTGCTACATACTTTTTCATCATCTCATCTTTAATGATTCAAGTTCATTTCTGTAGGATTTAATTCCTGTAGTTTTGAAATTCAGCCCATTGAAATCTCTCAATACATTCACTTAGTAACATTAGTCTTTTTAATGACCTAATGTAATGAGGAGATCCATCTATAACTGATCTCACAAAAAAAAATAACTTTTTTGGTCACATGCTCGTCTGTGATCAGCGAGTTGAATGCGCTCCATGAAGGTATTGTTTGTTCTTCATTTGTTTAATGATGATGCTCTAGATTATGTTCAGGATCAAAATGTAATGCCTCCTGTCCTATTGATGATGTACTATATCCATGTTATATTCTGACTTATACAAAGTGATACATGTAGGCCTTTACAAGGATACCTTTATATCGTTTCATTTCTGTTTGTGGACTGTTTTTGTTTGTATTACTGTTGCAAAAAGATATAATATATGCTCTACAATCATGCAGTAGCTCAGTGGTTGCCGATATTTTACTGATTTTTCACAATTTTAATTTAACCTTATTGGATTATCATCATACAATGTTTGGTTATAACTATTGCTTTTTAAAAACTTGCCTAAGTGATAATTGAGTGGAAAATGGAGAATGGAGCACAGAATCAAAAAAAATATTATCCTCTTAAAAATTAGAGACGTTTTAACTCCTGGGGGCCTGAAATTCGACTAGAGATCGAATTAGGTCACATTTTAACCTCACGTGACTTCGAACTTGGTCCAATCAAATTGAATTTGTTTTCATCCGATTACAGGACCATCAATCTTCATTTTGATGGTTTAAGTGTTGCGGTAGGTTGATTTATAGTGATGATAGGTCATTTTGAATGTCTACAATCATCAATTTTTGCGATATTTTTATTTTATATATTGTTTTACAAAATCATGAATAACTCGCTTACTGCCGGGTTCCAGAATGTCCACCCTTGCTAAAAATGTGCCCCAGATGGTCTACTATCAGAAATAGGTGAGAGATGTCGGGGCCATGGCTCCTGGAACAATTGCCGTTATGTCTCGCTACCGCGAAAATTTGTTTAATTTGAGACCAAACATTTGCAAATCTTGCTGTTTAAACACTCATTTCATTCCCACCACCAGAGATTTGATCGGCGAATAAACAGATTATCAACGACACATACAATATTTTCATACTAAAAGTAGATCAAAGTAGGTCATAATTATAAAGCAATTTTTTTAAAAAGATGTGAGTATCAGGAATTTCTGAATTGCCGTTAAGTGACGTTAGAAAGGATTTAACGAATTTTCTCAATCGTTGCCCTACTTCATAAAAAAAAATAATGGACAGTTGGTAACCAATATAAAAACAATGTACTGTCACTGATCACCACTTTCACAACAACACCTTACAGTTGACCCCACCAGCAACTTTAAATGGTGGAGATCACAATGTTTGGGGAGATCACAATAAAGGTTCTTGACTAAACAAAGAGAATATAAATAAATCTGAAATTTGCTCTATGTTATTTCGAATAATGGTGCTGCTAAATGTTTGTAAATCTAAACGCGATAAGCTTACCAAATTTCTAGATGGTATAATTATAGATATGTATATAAAATTGTATTGTTTCGTATTCATTGTACCAATGTGGTTAAAAAATTGATGGCGTTCTTGTTTTAAATATGATAATTTACTGCTTTGTCTAAAATAGGTTGTAATATATGTCATCGCAACAACATGAAATGAGTGTTAAACATGTTAAATAATCGATTAAAAGGACTAGCTCACCACCTAGTTTTTGTCATGGTTGTCAAGAAATCTAAACTTAATACCTGCTGCAGTAATTTTTATTTTTTACTATATTATAGGGCCTATCTATTTGTTATTGGTAAGATAATATCAGATTGAAGTATTTCAACAATAAACGGAAACATTCAATCATCACTAATATTTATTTCTTGACTGCCCTCAGATCTTCTCAGAACATTGACGATTATGCACAAGCGGGTGGGACTCTTACATGTGTTCATCGAATCGTGACGACCCACCTACTTTAAGATTGCCTTTTGGATCCTCTCGCTGTCGAAGGTTTGAGCCTGTCGATGTGGCTAAAAAAAATCGATTCTGCTGTGGACAAGTTATTTGGGGTAGTGGGTTGGAATGTTTGTGCATATGAAGCATTCCAAAATGTTCAAAAACAAGGGATGTGTAGTGTTATTTGTGGAACGTGTCTGTGTACTATAAAGAAGAGTTAATTGTTGGTATTCAAAAAGAGTTGGCATCTGAGAGTCCCGATTTCAGGGCGTCCTGCTTTATTATTGCCTGTAATTTAATTCACAATGTAAAGAAATCGACGTGGAGCTACATTCAATCAATTTGAATATCCTTCATGGAAAGTATTCAAGTAGCAGCGCAGCTTTTTTGACGGCGTCATGATAACAATTAAGAGGCCTGATGTCCTATATCATCCCCTGCCATAAATTAGGTTTTTGCGGTCACAAATATTTTAAAAGTCGACTTCTGGTGACCATTTTTAATTTCAGTAAAATCACCTGCACATTTCCAGATGGTGGGTAATGTGTTGTAAAATGTGAATTATTTCTGACTTCAATTTTTGGGTTTTTGCGCCCACAAAATATTATGTAGTTCATCCATGGCGGCCATTTTGAATTGAAGTAAAACCTTTAAAAAATCACCTGCACATCTCCATAGTGTGGTGAATGTGATTGTAAAATTTGAATAATTTCGGACTTTGCGCCTACAAAAAATTGAAGTTGATCCGTGGCAGTCTTTTTGAATTTCAGCAAAACCTGAAAAAAAATCACCTGCACATCTCCATATCGTGGGGAATGTGATTGTAAAATTTGAATAATTTCCGACCTAAAGTTTTTCCACCCACAAAAATTTTTGGAGTTGACCTCTGGCGGACATTTTGAATTCTGGTAGCATCTTTGAAAAATACCGTTCAATCACTCAAATAACCCTTGGTTGATGCAGTGACCCTATATATGCCAGGTTTCAAGGCAATTAATTGAAAAAAAGAGCGATTTATTAACATTAATAAAAATTATTAAAATTGATAAAATCAAAATGGCCACCACAGCCTCGTTTTCAATCTCACATGAAAAACGGACAATACTAATAGACTCACAGACCCTGAAAACCCATATATAAGCCTACCAGGTTTCGAGGTAATTCTAAAAAAAAAGTATAAAAAAAAATTTAGGCGCGAGGTGGCGGCCATTTTGATTATCGGTGGAAAGCTGAAATTCTAAGTTATCTTCATACTCATGGGTAACCTCACATGAAAAATTGGAAATCCAATAATTATTTTTCAAGTTATCGCGTTAACAAGGTATTTTTTAATTAAAAAATCAGGATGACCACCATAGCCACGTTTTCAGTCGCACACAAAAATGGACAATGCCAATAGACTCGCAGACCCCGAAAACCTATATATACCAGGTTTCAAAAGAATTTAGTAGAAAAAACTATGTAGTCGCCAGGTGGCGGCCATTTTGATTATCGGTTGATAATCTAATCAGCTCATCTCCATACGCATGGGTAACTTCACGTTTAAAAAATAGAGATATCCAATAATTATTTTTCAAGTTATCGCGTCAACAAGAATTTTTTGCATCTCTGACCTTGACCTATGACCTTGGGTAAAAAAATGTGCCAGGAGGGGTTTAATGTTTGCATGAATTATGAATTTAATCTGTTGCACGATGTTGGCGTAGTAGCCAAAAGGCTGTGTGCGGCGGCGGAGACGGCGCGGAAGGGGACGACAATACCCCACTTGCACATCCCCATGTTGCTAGGAATATGATTTTTCGTATTTTGCGCCCACAAAAAAATTGCAGTTGATCCGTTGCGGCCATTTTGAATTTCAATAAAACCTACACAATAAAACCTACACAATATCGTGGGGAATGTCATTGTAAAATTTGAATAATTTCTCAATCAAGTTTTCGAGTTTTTGCGCCCACAAAAACTTTTGGGAGTTGACCTCTGGTGGCCATTTTGAATTTTGTTTGCATCTTTGAAAAATCCCTTGCACATATGATTTCCATGTTGCTAGAAATGTCATGTTGAAATTTCAAAAAAAATTGACTAGTAGTTTTTTTCACCCACAAGAAAACGTGACGCCGGACAGAATCCCTATGGGCGGGTGATAAAAATGGCTGTTATAATCAATCTGTTGTCCTATTTTCGTCGAAACTATAAGTCAAATACAATACGCTATGTATTTCTGTCCGCAAGTCTGAAAACTATCAATCCTATAATTCGTGAAATTCAATAAGCATTTTAATTGAAAATAATTTCTAGGATATTTATTATAAAGATAATCTGAAACAAATGAGTGAGCAGGGCGACTGGTACTTTTTGGACAGCTAATTGATCCTTTTTCCGTACAAGAAATTTTAAAATTGTCAGTCACTTAGAGCTTTTAATAAATACCACGAGTCCACATTATCGCAATACAGGTTATTTCTTTTATTAAATCCTTAAATATAGTCAAGGAGTATAATATACCAAAATTAAAACTCCGCATTTTGGTTAGATTTTCATCTATATTTTATTCAGAATGTGCCATCTGGTATTTATCTGTACAGAATAAATGCTTTAACGTCGATATGTAGATCACACTTCAAATTTAGACATAGACTCAGAGGAGTAAATATAGAGCTGGATGTAGATCGACAATATTGATCTTAGTCAACTAAGAAGTCATGTCTAAAAATTAATTAAATACATTCAGATAACAATATGTAAGTTAAAGGGACATGCCCAGGTCTAAAATCATGTCCATAGACTAGAACTGCAAAAGTTTTTAAATTTTTGTGCTGCGCACTTACCCGTTAGGCTAATATAGAGACGAAATTCCCATATTTCTTATTTTGACATGATTGTCAATAATTAGAAATCAAGAATTTCGTCTCTATATCTAGCCTACTTGGTGAATGCGCAGCACAAAAATTAAAAAACTTTTGCAGTTCTAGTCTATGGACATGTTTACATCATATGGTCATATTATTAGGCTAAAATAAAATCACCTATTTTTTGATGATTTTAAACCTGGGCACGTCGATTTAGTCAGTCTTCTATGTTCAACAATTTCCAAGAGTCATAAAAGCCGAATCAAATGAAAACTGATATCTCTCAAACATAAAAGCCTTATAATATATAATTTAAAATCACCAAGACTTTAAATGACCTTTAATGTTACAGATAAACAGAATAATATAATTTACCAAAAACCTAAAACGCAGTATTTGTGTGAAAATTTATTTTTTTCATACAAAATATACAGCACATGTACATATATTATACAACATTATGGTCTACAACAACCACACTACATTTGATGTATGTACAGTATATACATTGTTAACTAGTGAACCTTTGAATGGTGGTTTATTCAAATTATTGTTTTGTCAACAATAACTCTTTTTTTCTTCCCGTGATTGATATTAAGTATCGTAATCAGAAGTAATGATAAGACATGCACATGGGCATGAATTCCTCCAAGGTGCTCTGTGTATATTTACTCCCCTGGTTCGGTTAGCGGCAGAATAATTCCAAATGCTTAGTATCACCGCTCAGGTATGCTTAGTTATTTTTACTCCCTATACGAGAAACACTTTTAGTGTATTTTAAAAATGATATGAGTATATAGTTATTATTTAGAAATTATGTGAGATTATATGAGTGATTCAAACAATACTACAGTAGAACCTGCTATGAGCAGCCACCCTTGCGACACAGGAAAAGTGGCCTTTAAGTGCAGGTGACTGCTCATAGAAGGTTCATTTGTATACAGAATGACATTTTGGGGAAAGGCCAAGTGGCCTCCCATAGGAGGTTGGCTGCTCATAAGAGTGGCTGCTCAGAGCAGGTTCTACTGTATCCCATGCCAACTTTCATTCCTTCAGAGAGAACCTGCAAAATTAAAAACAGATATAAATTACCAATATTATGGCATATATGAAGCAATGGGGCATAATTTCACATTGTATTAACCTACACATACCTAGCTGATAAGTCAAACAAACATTGTGATGCTCAATTGTTTGTTACTAGTTTTCATACATTTAAAGTAGGAATTGCTAAAGCAATTTTCACAATCAAATGACAAAAATAAATAGACATATCACAATGGCATTACCTGATTACTGGAATAACTAAGCATTCACCAAAAACTATTTGATCAAATTTAGTGATACCTAATTTGGCCTATAACATGGTTGAAAACATATACAGTGTAAATATGGTCCTAGCAGCATAAAGGTTACATAACCCTTACAGCACGGGGTCCGTCTTTATACGTCAGAATCTGACGTCTGTAGTCAATCAAATTGAAAATAACCCTTTGGTGTCCATGGTTTGTATAAAAGTATTTCAGCGGTTTAACCCTTACAGCACGGGGATAGACTTTAGTCGTCAGAATCTGACGTCTACAGACGTCAGATTTTGACGTCTAAAGTCTATCCCCACACTGTAAGAATACAAATATTTGTAATGGCCAAAGACCCATAACATAGGTATTCAAATGAATCAGAAAGAGCTAACGAAGACATTTATAATGATTTCAAATTGAAAAAAAACCCGTTTGGTTGCGATGTTTTTTTACAAATTAATTCAGCGCTTTAAGGGTTAATCATGCGTAACTTGTGTAACTGACACCTGTAATATCAGCTTTATGACTGTGATATGCAATATATTTGAAAAAGGAACATAAATAAAAGAAACCATTGAATTACTAAACATTACACTATTACTGGATGCGTACTAAATACAGGTCGGCATATCACATCTGTCCAGGGAGGACCTGCTGTAACATTTGATGCCTTATTGATTAGAAACGTCATGATTTATCCAGTCAGTTAAAACAGCATTCGGCTTTCATCACGATATTATCATCTATCAACATGTTTTTAAAAGTGTAGACCAGCACAGACCCCTTGTTATAATGCTGATTAATAATTATGCATATATTTCTCAGCATACTTGATAAATAAATTACTCAGTATTATACTATAAGCAAATGTATGGGTGAAAACATAAAACATTATTATAATTAACGGATATTCATGCCTACCTAAAACTAAATCATGCTGTCTTTTGAGCGATCTCGATGTTTTGATTTCGTTTCAGACTTATGCTGTTTGCCAGCTTTTGGGCGACCACTTGTCTTTCGCTGTTTATCCTGTGGTTTCTTCACGTTAAGCAGAGGATGAAGCTCTGTAAAATCAAACACATGTCAATGCTAATCATATCTCTAGCCGTTTACATGCTTTTTATTTATCAATAACCCTTATCCTGCTAAGTTAATTAATTTAAATTTTCAACCACTTGAGGTTGTGTCTCACTAGTGCGATCCACAACCTCAAGTGGTTGAAATTTACTCATACAGTGTATGTGTTTAACTTCAGACCAAACATTTACAAATCTTTATGTTTAAACACCCAGTTCATTCCCAATATCATTAATTTGATTGACTTATAAAACAGGTTAAAAACGACAATAGTCTTGATCAGCGGGACAAGGGTTAAAACAAGAAAATGGGGGGGAGAAATGAAAATACAATTTTCTAGATTGGCATAATGTTTTCATATGTTAGTGATTTTCACCCATAAAGTTGTGGATTGCGGTAGCGAAACACAACTTCATGGGGTAAAAAGTGTATAACTTAGTGCTCTAAGTTATAGCCCGCACAATGCATTAAAGCATTATTTTAAATCCCTGTGAACAGATTTAATTTTCCCACAACTAAGGATTTTCGAATGAAAATTTCCATGAAACTGGTTTACCAATACATGGCGATTTTCTTTAATTTTTCACCCACTTCAAGTCATCTTCATCCACTACAAGTTGAATTGCGACAGCAATTCGCGGCTTGTAGTGGATGAAGATGACAATGGTAAATTCAGGCTTCAAAGGGTTAAGGGTTGGTTAAGTAACATAGATTTTGATTTAAGCTGAAAATTTCTAATGAACAAAAATTTTATTGACTACAAGGAAACTCACACAACTAGTTTCAAAGATGACATTTAAAAGCACGATTTTCTGCTAAGGTTTTTATGGTTTAATTTAATTATGAAGCTCTCCACTTTCACCATACATCAGGTTGATTTTATTAAAAATATATTGTTACATGTAGATAACTACAAACATTGTAAGTTATGTCATAATTTATAACATAAAAAAAATATTGATATTCTAGTATTATAGCGTGTGATCCAACTGATACTATGCAGGTGCTAGACAGAAGCTATTTTTTTAACTGTTTCACATCTTTATAAATATTTCACTGTTTCACATCTTTATAAATATTTCAGAGCTTTTGATAGAAAACTGTTCTTACCATCTGATGGGGCACGTGGTAGGTCAACATCAATCAATTTAGTTTTTTTCCTTTTAGGTGATGGACCTTGATCTTTACTAGCACCACGTTTTTTTTCTGTGGGGGGTAGTTCTTCTACACCTGTCTACAAATAGATAATGGAACCAGATGTTCAAATAAACTTCTTTGAATACAAGAACCACCAGCATATAACATACCAAACTGAAAGCACACCTATTAAATCTTGATCTTTAGAATGGACTAGTTATGAAAACTCCTGTACATGTCAATATTACCGCAAATAGAACCATCAGAAGTTGATATTGGAACATTTTTTGTCATTATAATAAATCTATATATATTATACATATATCTATACATGTACATATGACGATGATGCGCTACAAATAATAAATAGCATTCTACATGAATCTTTACAAACATCTTTTCTCTCATTTCAAGCCGGGATAGTTAATGCAATATCCAGGTTCAAATGATGAAAAATGGTTCTAATTATGCAACTTAATTATGCAACTTGAATTTCCAATAAACTGAATATTTGATCAATTTCATTGACATTTTATTTACTTTGAAAAATGCTTAAAAACAACTATGTATATTGTCACCTTGGATATGAAAGGGTGTATCTGCCAATTGGCAAAGTGGCAGATAAACCCTTTATTATCCAAGGGGCCTAGTAGCACAAGGGTTAAAGTTAGAGTAAATCTACTAGCTGACCTGCTCTGCACTCCATGCTTCATCAGGCTCCTCAATTTCAGGACTGATTGGTAAATATAACAATGAGTTAACATCTTCTTCTTCCTCATCACTGTAATATACATAGTAAATCAGAAATATACCTCATTACTGTGAGATAAATAGAGATATCATACAAGTCATCACATTAAAATAATACCTCATCACATTCAAACATAAAGATAAATAATGCATTAGCCATAAAGAAAAGGCCCATTATCACTGGAACTAGAGCCGGACGGCACTGAAGTAGAGCTTGTGTCGACCTTCAGGGTTATTGTTTTACGGACAGCTAAAATGGGGCTGTCTCACAATAATTATAAAGCTGCTTAGCAGTTTTGCTTATTTTAATCAAAAGACCAAGTCATAGAAAATGGTGTTTAATTTATTATTTAACTGTTTAAGTATTAAAACCCAGTGGGGATTTCTACACTCTGAACTTTGAAATCTGAAGTTTGAAGTCCAAAGTCTGAACTCTTTAAGTCCGAAGAAATCTGAGGTAGCCTATATTGTCCAAAGTCTGAAATTCAAAGACCGAAGTTCAAAATCCGAAGGATGAGGTCTGTCCGAAGTAGGCCCTATATCAAAAGTCTAAAATTCAAACTCTAAGTCTAAAGTTCAAAGTTTGAAGTTCGAATTCTGATGTCTGAAGTTAGAAGTCTGTCCGAAGTCTTAATCTTAAGTGTGAAATTCAAGGTCAAGTCCAAAATCCGAAGTCTGATTTTCCAATTCTGGCTGAGGTCTAAAGTCTGACGTAGGAGTCTGACGTCTGAAGTCTGTCCGAAGTTTGTCTGAAGTCTGTCATAAGTCTGAAAACTGTCAGAAGTCTGTCTGAAGTGGTCTGCATGATGGCGATCCCCATTGATCAGCAGTTCTCCTGATCCTCATAACATATATTATAATGTATTTCTTGAGCTTATTTGGTTACCGGTACATATGTATGTTTGTTTTTGTTGTGTGACAAATAAATTGTCCGAGTCTTTGGGTCCGAAGTTTGACGTCTGTACGATGTCTGACAATGAAGTCTACAATCCGACGTCTGAAGTATGTTCAAGTCCACAATCCGAAGTCTGAAAACTGATGTCTACAGTCCACAATCGGAAGTCTGATGTACGAAGTCTGACGAAATCTAAAGTTTGATGTCCAACGTCTGTCCCAAAACTGTCTGAATTATGTCCAAAGTCTGAAGTACTACGTATGTCTGTTCAAAACCTGGAGTCCAAAAACCAAAGTCTGAAGTCCAAAGTATGTCCAAAGTCCAAAATCTGAGTCTGAAACCAAAGTCTGAAGTCTGTCAGTTGTCTAAGTCTGAAACCAAAGTCCAGAGTCTAACGCCCAAAATTTGCAGTTGAAAGTCTGAAGTCGAAAGTCTATCCGAAGTCCGTTCAAAGTTTTTTGCAATTATTATAACTTTGTCATACAATACCGGTATTATATATTGTGTGTTTGTAGATCAATTGTGACAATAGCAGGCCAACTGTACCGATAAGCCTGCATATTCCTATAACTATTTTAGGCCTAGTCAAATTTTCATTGCTTAATCGAGGTCTACTATATTACAATCTTATCTGAAGATCATTTCATTAAAATATATAAATAGGTGAAATAATATTTCAGTATGAGATTATATAGACTAACATTCAATTAACAAACAATATAAAATGCAAACACACGTGTAGGCCTACATGTATTTAATATACAAACGATTAGCCCCTCCTCTAATGCAGCGAAATTTCCTCGCCAACACCTCCAGGATAACCGGAGCCGCTGGCTATGTACCCAACAAACACGATGAAAATTGTTGGAGCTGTTAGTTTCTCAATGATGGGCCAACGACGGCGACGTTGGCCTAACATTGAAACAGCATTAGTTGAATGTATTGTGTAAGTGTTAGCTTGGCCCTAGCAAAAAAAGGATATCCCCCATGAACTGCTTGTCGCGCTTTTCACCTAGACAGAGAAAGGAGGCAGAATATTATAAAGGCAAAATATTATAAAGACATAATTATAACATGACTGTATCTGCATGGATACTGATCCCGGGATACAGATACATGATAATGTTCTACCTTGTGTTTTGTGGGCAGGTGGGAAGACTGCATCGTATTTCTACAGATCTGTAGAAATATGATGCAGTCCTCCCAGCAAACACGAGGCATTCACCAAATACTGTTTCAATGTTGGGCCAATGACGGCGACGCTGGCCAACATTGAAACAGCATCGCTTGAATGCCTCGTGTAGCCTTGTGTTTGCTGGACGTGCATACAGCTAATGTCGCGCAGCCGGGTCACACGTAACGTATCCGAACTGACCTAATTAATCAACTGGACAGAGGCAGGGGACAGAGGAGGACTTGTTGACCCAGTGAACTGTATATATACATGTAGTTCACTGGTTTGACCTGTACACTGTTTACTGGGCCACGCGTCATCTCTTAAGGCTGACATGGTTTAACAGAAAAACAGATATTTAACTTTGCAGGCCGGTAGCCAGCATGAGGCAGACGAGGCAGTTGCCTTGTCTGTCTTCTCCAAATGTTTATTTTTTGTCACTGAAAATTCTCAGAAATTTTGGGGTGTCATACATTTTGGCTCGGCCACCGGGCCTCGCCTCGTCCGATCTCCGACCCTGGCTACGGGCCTGCTGTCTTTATCTGAGCATATACATAGGAATCTCAAAATTGGTGCTCGTAGTGCAATAAAGAAAGTTCTTTTTAACAGACACAAGACGTTAGATATGTCCTCAGCTCAACGAATTTAACGTCATTGTCGTGTAATTAATCGACACTAAAATACATTAGGCCCAGAGAACTGCAACAGTAGAGCTTCGCTCTACTAATAGCCATCTTTATAATTGGCACCAAAATACAATTTAGTAAATACAACATAATCTCAATGTCAGATTAAAAAAAGAATGTCAGCAGAGAGTGGGACTGTCCCGCCAAATTTGCTGAGGTTGGCAAGTATGCTTTGAAAAAGTTTAATATCACAGAACTTTGGCTTGGATAATAGTAAAAAATTCAATGATCCATAAAAATCGAAGCAACATATTATTATAAATCAACTATTAAAATTGTTAACATATTCCTGATGTACACAACAGCTACTGCACAATGGTAGTAAATATGATGTAGTGTATTTATGACCTGCAATAAAACAACTGTTTGCACAATATAATTTCTCAAACGTATTGAAGTAAGTCCTAATAATCTGTTTTAATATGCACATTTTGTCAACCGAAATTAAAGGACAATTCAATCATAAGCCTAAATTAGTGCTTCATCTGCAGGTGAATGTTATATTTTCATTTACTGTAACTGTGATTTTCACCTCAGAGTAGACACAAATTACCCAATTGTTATAAATACCTACCGTATTTCGCGGGGTATAGTATGCACCTGTGTATAGTACGCAGGTACCAATAATTGTACCAAAAGAACACAGATAGTACGCACCAGGGTGGTGAGTATCTACACAGGTAAGTGTAATACATGTACATCAAATTGAAACTCTGAAAGTACTGATTTTAGGGGGAAGTGAAAAGATCTGAATTGGTTTGATTTAATATATGTCAGAAGATGCATTATATGCGTGACATATGTGAATTATTTAACAAGAAAGAATACAATTTACCTGCTGATAAATGCTGTAATGGGTTCCAGCGTAGTGATGTCAACTTCGACATCTTCCTCCTCAACTCCTCCTGAGCATAATATATTAAATTTTAGTTTATGATAAATAAACAGCAATATTATTTTATATATGACAAGAGCACACTCGATAATAGCCCGCCACCGAATTATGATAAAGAAAGTAAAGACGAATGTCATCACGTAAATAACAACCCAAGATATAAATGGTATGTTAAACCAGCCGCTTTTCAAGTTATCGCGCCCACAAGGTCAAATTATGGACGTAAAATAAATGTGAAAAATCGCAATAAGTCGACCATTTTGATTTTTTTACCGGCCATTATTGACCTTGTCCAAGAACTGCTTATTAGTAACATGCATAACAAACTTGAAGAGGATACTTGTGAAAATGTTGAAGTTATCGCGCCTACAAGGTCAAATTATTGACGTAAAATGAGAAAAATCGCAATAAATCGGCCATTTTGAATTTTTTTTCAGCCATTATTGTACTTGTCCAAGAACTACTTATTAGTAACATGCATAACAAATTTGAAGAGGATATGTGAAAAACTTTTCAAGTTATCGCGCCCACAAGGTCAAATTATTGACGTAAAATGAGAAAAATCACAATAAATCGGCCATTTTTTTTTTTTTTCAGCCATTATTGAACTTGTCCAAGAACTACTTATAAGTAACATACATACCAAATTTGAAGAGAATATGTGAAAAACTTTTCAAGTTATCGCGCCCACAGGGTCAAATTATTGACGTAAAATGAGAATAATCGCAATAAATCGGCCATTTTTTTTTTTTTTTTGGCCATTATTGAACTTCTCCAAGAACTACTTATTAGTAATATGCATAACCAATTTGAAGAGGATATGTGAAAAACTTTTCAAGTTTTCGCGCCCACAAGGTCAAATTATTGACGTAAAATGTGAAAAATCGCAAACAATCGGCCATTTTTTTTTTTTTCCCGGCCAAACTTTTCAACTTATCGCGCCCACAAGGTCAAATTATTGACGTAAAATGTGAAAAATCGCAATAAATCGGTAATTTTTTTTTTTTTTTCGGCCATTATTGAACTTGTCTGAGAACTGGTCATTAGTAACATGCATAACAAATTTGAAAAGGATATGTGAAAAACATTTCAAGTTATCGCGCCCACAAGGTCAAATTATTGACGTAAAATGTGAAAAATCGCAATAAATCGGCAATTTTTTTTTTTTTTTTCAGCCATTATTGAACTTGTCCGAGAACTGGTCATTAGTAACAAGCATAACAAATTTGAAAAGGATACGTGAGAAACTTTTCAAGTTATCGCGCCCACAAGGTCAAATTATTGACGTAAAAGGTGAAAAATCGCAATAAGTCGGCCATTTTGAATTGTTTTCAGCCATTATTGAACTTGTCCGAGAAGTGGTCATTAGTATCATGCAAAACAAATTTGGGAAGGAAACATGAAAAACTTTTCAAGTTATCGCGCCCACAAGTAAATGTTAACGCCGACGCCGACGCCGATGACGCCGAACTTCAATTGCAATAGCCCACCTTTTTTAATTAAAATTAAAAGGCGGGCTAATAAGCATTGTAATAGTGGCATCTCTGGGAGTAAGAATGGCACATGAATGAACCAGTCCTGTGATCTGGGGTAATATGTCGTGTGTATATGTGAATAGCACAGAGCTCTGTATGCGGGCTATGCAATCATCATTATCAATTTGGATGAATACCTTTCTATGCTGTGCTATTTCATCATCAGATGTGAATAAATTTTGATATAAAAGAAATTTGACGATATAATTCTTTAGTTCCAACTTACAGTATTCTCAACTTCAATTAAAACTAAAGTTTTAGCTATGGATTTTACCCACAAAAAATTGCTAAACATTTTTTCGAAAGGTAATATGTAAGATTCAGGCGCAAATTATCAGGTCAGTAATGGGTTTATTAGAATCAGCAACATTTCACCTACATTTAGTCATTCACAGCTGGTTTTTCGCAACACTCATAAAATGTTGTGGGCATATCTGATAATTTGGACCGAGGGCTAATCAGCTCTGTTTTGAATGCTGAAATCTAGGGTGAAAAGAATTTCTGAAATCATGACACACAAAAATGCGGTGTGGGCATGTAATGGCTACCGCTACCTGTTTAGTCATCCACAGATGGTTTTTCACTAGACTGTTAAAATGTTGTCAGCATATCTCGGATCAAGGGCTAAACAAATTAAATTTCTCGATCAGCACTGTTTTGAATGCTGAAATCTAGAAATGAATTTCAGAAATCACGACACACAGTGTGGGCTTGTCATGGCTACTGCTGTCGGTAATACAGAGTAGTGTTGCTCTAAGAGGCCTACATGCAATGCACATGCGGCTGATATATCTTGAATTCCTTGGTTATATTCTATTACCAGGAAAATGTTTGTTTAACCAGTGGCCTCGACATACATATTTTTTATTAGCATTTCCCCAAAACTTTCAAACTGGATACAAATCCCACAAGTACTGATCACCAAAAATACTCAAATAAGCGCCCACCTCTCCTGCAACCTCAGGGAGTATTCTATTAACACTCAAGTCGATGGTCTAAAACAATAGTGGGTCAAGTCGACTTGACAGCGAAATTGTGTTTATCTTTTTGCTAAGAACTACAGTCTGCTAAATCCACTTATCAGCATGTAGATTTAGACTTATACTGATGAAACACACATCGATTGGAATTTGACAGTTGATTAAGTGAAGTTATCAGAGTATTTCTTACCTTCCAAAACGATTCACAGAAGCAAAATTGGGATCAACAAGACATCAAGTTGACTTAGCTCATTGTTATTCCAGGAACACAGAATATGCAGAGATTGTTCCTAGATCAACAATGAACTAAGTCCAAGCATCTCCCCTGTGTTGTCGCCACAAATCCCAGAATAACAATGCGGTAAGTGCACTTGCACCGTTTTTGTCCCAGAAACAGGGCATATAACACCAGAATAACAATGTGTCAAGTCGAATTGGTCCTGTGTTGGACAGATATTATGCTGATATGTGCTCTTCTTCACGAGAATAACAATGTCCTAAGTCGACTTGATATGTTGTTTAATTCTGAATTTGGAATAAATTCAAACTTTATACAGATTACAGGTGGTTAATATTCTAAAGGCCAAAAAGGTCACTTAGCACACTATTGTTTTAACCCATCGAAGTGTGTTTATTAGTATAAATACATTATATGTAACATAAGGCCTGGTAACATATAATACTTGAGCGAGATGTTTAATATAAAACATATACATATATACAATATACACATGTCATTTGGGCCCAAGAGGTATAAACATATGGATATAAAGTAAAATTATTATGGTCACCCACTTTGAACTTATGGACCTTCATCTTGCCAACAGTGGGCCCCAGACCAAAAATTACCTCATTTTGTGCTCAAGATGATATAAACATATCCACACTATAATGCAGCGAATACACCTATTTTATCCCAATTTTAAATACTGAGCTTCGACCAAACTTACTGTCACATTATATGTATATTCTAATACAGTAGTCCCTCCAGATGCGACCCCCCTTTTTTTCTGAGCACCAATGTGCTTTACACTGTTAAGCACCCCTTCAATGCGACTTCCCCTCTCCCACGACATGCGACTTTCAAACCATGGCACTACCTAGCGACCTCCCTCTAAAGATACAACTTTTTAAAATTAGCTGCTCAGCGGCACCATGATCCTGGCATGAACAGCCGATCTGAAGATACTGCTTGTGTGTACATACTGTCAAATACAGCCCAGTAGATACTATGGTAAGCCAATGTTGGATTAAGGCTGGTACAGCATTGTATGAAGTGGGCCACCATTGACACAATATTGATCAATACACTGTGTGCAGATATGTACTTGTAGCTTCAAATCACCGTACCAGATAGCGATATCCTTCTAAAGATACAATTTTTAAAAATTAGCTGTTCACAGCAGGCTTCGACAAATCGGGTGCCCGGGGCTACCAGTTGAGCTGGGGGGGCTACCACATCGGTAGCAGCCAGAGCCCGGCGGGCTACCAGTAGCAATGCCAGCATAATTACCACGTTGTGCGCCGTGCATCCGTTTATACGGGAAAACAACACTTTGCTATTGCCTTACTATTAGTGTTTTTTCTTGTCGGATGTTTCTGTCACAAAACTGGCACAACGCCACATTCCGGCGCGTCATACACGCACGTGTTGATCAGCAGAGAGCTGATGGCTTTTCTTTATAATTATGATGATGAAGTGTCTTCTCATATGGGACTGTACGTATTGTTAATCGTACGTTGCCATCATTTTTGTATAAGTATTACCACAATTAGCATTAGGTGATGTGTATGCCTACATAAACTGCTTAGCGCTACAGTAATCAGTATGCAAAACCATATCAGACTCTGCAAGGTACACTGAAGTAACGCAGCATACATGTAGCTTACATGTAGGCCCTACGCTTGTTCAGCTTTGTTTGTAAACACATTGTCCCACGTGGACGTGGTCATTCAAAGACTGTCACTTACTGGTAGGCCCTACTATATAGGCCTACCAGTAGGCTAAGTAGTAGTTTTATTGTGGGTTTTCCTGGCTGTCACCTCTCTCAACAGAATTGAAGTTTGAACAACATATTTATATGCTGGCAGTGGCAAGTCAATTAACTTGCGTATATTTTTTAAGACAACCCACACACAATATGTACAGTAGAATAATCATGTGATCATGGTGATAACAAGACATTTTTACTGAATTAAGAGGAACAAATTGCTAAAATGGACATGCTTATAAGTCTAAATAATTAAATGCTTTGAAAAAAAGGCTAGTCTGTTATATACAATATAGCAATAGGCTCTATATAATTATACAAATTAGATTCTAATATAAATACTGTAGGCCTTCTAAAGATGTAGTCATATGACATTAGACTCTTAGTCTACTAGTCATGATACTTGAAATCTACCAGACCCCAACCAGTCATGAGAGAGGGTGCCTCATACTCTACACTTTAATACCCGACTACGAGAGCAACACTTTTATCCAAACTTTTAATGTTCGTAGCTACCAAACATTTTAGAAATTTGACGAGCCCTGCACAGACTGTGTCACGTCTGCAGGTGTCTGTCGGCCCTGCACTGACAAAATACGACTTTTAATGTTTCCACATCATTTGGACGCTTTTCAGATTAGAGTGGCTGAAAAATGCTTTCCGGTGATATAACTATTTCTACTGTATCTCAAATACTTTTTCTGTTATTAATTTAAAACCATGTTTAAATAGGGTTTTCAATGTAAATATTTATTTAAATGCGGTGCAGTTAACATCCAGCTTGCCCTTGGCTTTACAAGGTGCATCACACCACTAATTAGCAGGGGACATCAACGGTGTCAGTGTGTCAGCTAGTTGTGATAAACATCCCAATGGAAATACCTAACATTTTCTATTATGGTCGTAAGGACATGTAATAAATATCACCAGAAAGCTTATTTAATGCTGAAAATAATGATATAAATAAGATAATAATAACGCCTAAACTCGCAAAGTTATTGATTTGAAAATAAGGCAGTGTATAGCAGTCTATCATCATTGAGAATAAACGTAAACGGGATACGCCGCAACGAGATGCCAAAACGATGCCGGCATTTACAACGCTGGCCCAGCATTAAAACCACACTGCATCAACGTCTCGTGTCGACCATATTCACAGCCCCATGCATTACAGTGCCTCAGAGTGTATACACGTGAAGATAATATCTGGGGAGTGTGCTAGTGCGTGTCTTGTCCGTATTGTCTGTTTAACTTCAATCTTGGTCAACGTAGAAGACGCCCGCCTCGCCTGTTTTCCATTGAATATTTCAATAGGAATACAGTGTATATCCATAACATTTGTTTTTAATTTTTTTATTTGGTAATGTATTATCGATCAATCCTAGAGTTTCAGGTTGAGTTAGAGTGTATATGTGTGTGACACATTAACAGAGCCATAGCGCGCACAGTGTCAGCCTTGATCTCTCATGTGCTGCTATTTTTCACACTAGATGTCGGCACCTGGATTAAGTAGGCTCTACTAGGCTGTACATTGAGTTGTGTCAAAATGAGGGCAGCTTGTCAGCATTGCTTACAGCATAAGTAATGACTGCATGGTCATTGCACTGACTGTCACTCAGTGATCATGGTGATCATTGAGTCGACAGATTGATCAGCCTTTCAGCCATAACTTCTGAGGGGTCGACATCAATAAAAAGTAGCTGTCACAGTCAGTGTCACATGTATGTTTTGTACTGTAAAGCATAGGCCTATATTGAAATGTGGAAAAAACACAGCCTCAATGCTTATGAAAACACAAGCCACTTCCAGTACTTCTGAATTACGTGTTACCGTTAGAACAGGCAAATAACACAGGCTGTCAACTGAGCTCATGGTGTCACAACTAAAATGGAGGTGTTTAAAGGGTGCTGTCCTAAACATCAAATTCGGCCCATTTTACATTTTTTTAGAGTTTTGAAAAAGCAACACATCTACCTTTTGTTTCCTCTATTTCCTTGTCTTCATCCTCAATGTCAAATTCTGATTCTCGCTCTTCATATTCAACATTTTCGTCAAGTTCTTTAAAATCAGGAGCAAAAGCACTCCAGTTTTCCTATATCGTTACAAAGTAATACAAAATCAGATGTTATGGAATAATGGTGAAATAATGAACAAAATAAAACACAAAATAAATGCTAAAACTAATCGAATGTAGGGACAGATACAGTTACAAGTTAGCTATATTTCAGTTACTAATTTATCCCTTTAAACTACTGTGTTGCACTTATAAAAACAGCATATCTAGAATAAGATTCATTCAAGATTGTAAAATTGTATAACCCATCAAAATAAGTACATTCTGAACTTAACCCTTAAAGCACCAAATTAATTAATGTCAGATAGCACTTATTCAAAATATGTGAATTTCAACTCTATCTGTGTTTTCTTTGACAAGGGTTAATAATAACATACACACCACTTGATTTTGAGCCCATATGGAGACATCACCACTGGATATGGATGCAATAATAGGTCTAGCTGGATGCCACTAAAATGACAAGTTATCTTTCCATATATATGTATATACAGTATGTGAAATAAATGCAGTTTGCATTTTATTTTAAAAATATATGTCATTTGAAAAAGTACATGTCATTTAAAAATGTTCAAGGGACTCAATCAGGCTAAAATCATAAAAAAGTTGTTGATTTTATTTTGGCTTCTTAATATGACCATAATTAGGATGAAAAACATGTCCATAGACTAGAACTGCAAAAGTTTTTAAATTTCTATGTTGCGCATTTACCAGTTAAGCGAGATATAAAAGACGAAATTCCTGTATTTCTTATTTTGGACATGCATGTCCGAAATAAGAAATCAGGAATTTCGTCTCTATATCTAGCCTAACTGTTTATGCGCAGCACAAAAATTTAAAAACTTTTGCAGTTCTAGTCTATGGACATGTTTACATCATATTTATGGTCATACAGTATTAAAAAGCCAATATAAAGTCATCGATTTTTTTATGATTTTAGCCTGATTGAGTCCCTTTAAGATTTTTGAACTGCTGCAATAAATTTCTTTTTGTAGTGATAAACTACCACACAATGGATAAAACCAGAAATGATGTATACCAGTATTAAGTTTACGATATACTTCTCTAGCTAAATAAATACATTTCTAAAAAGGTATAGATCAAGTAGCAATAGTAAAAAAGAAAGCTAACAACACAAATGCTACACATTTTCAGCACGGTCTTATCTATATAATTAAACTATAATTACTATAATTAAACAATTTTGGTGTAAGTATGTATGATTATTGTGATATTGGTAAAGCAGGTGTTCTCACCACAACATCAAGCAGCATTTCTCCTTTCGTCCCATGCAAAATTTTAACAAGGATTCCGCCGCTCTTCTCCCAGATATACAGAGAGTGTTGTCTTGCTGATCCAGCCACAATGTATTCTCCATCTCCGGAAAAGCAGCATTTCTTCCAAAGGGTTCTAAAAAAATACCGGTTAAAGTTAGGTGAGTTGACTCATAAAATATATTAATCTAGGAGCAAACATATAGTTTAAAATGGATCATCAAGAGAAAGTTGAAATAGTGTATCCATAATAGTATTATGTAATGATACATATTAACCCTTAATTAAAGTGGTAATTTATAATACAATCTAAATTTTTACCTACTTGAAATTGTGCAAGTGAGTGAAAATCACTTATAGGTGTGCACTTTAATTCAAAGCATATGTCAGTCTAGCAAATTTAAGGCTCCCAGAATTTTCCTTGTTTGAAGGAGAAATAGAAAAGCTAAAAATATTTGTGATTAGAACTCGAAGAGTTAATACAAAGAGATTTTTCAGACAGCATGTTGCCTAATACTAATACAAATGACAATAGCCTGGATAATAAGATTCCTAGGTGAAATACAAATTTGAAATAAATCATTATAAGGGATGAGGGTAAATTATTTTGGCAGGCTAACCGCATTGTCTAATGACCCATGGCTGTAAAAGGTGGCGACCTGCATTAGCACACCTACAGTGCATTCTCAACTAATGTGAGTGGCACAGTTGCACACCATCCTGCATGTGCTTTCCCACATACAGAGATTGGTGGCGGTCCAAATACAGACATGAACAAATAGAGTAGCACTTAATAATATATATAACCACACTACATGACATAGCCTGTAAGCACCAGTCAAATTGCTGTCCATGTTTTATATTTACTACTACAGCAGTGGTCGTTGTACTGGTTAACTTCTACAGTGAAGGTCACTGTTTAATAAACTCCTAAAAATTGTTCTAAATTGTACATCTGTGTATAATGCGAGGTGCATTTTTCGGACACGTAAGACAAAACATTGCATTATACAGAAGACAATGCAATACAAAAGTTATTATACACAAACAAACTCACTTGTTGACTAAATCTTGTAATTTCTGTATTGGTTCTGGCTCTCCATCCTTACCACAAGCTTGGATTTCTTCACTGTCATAAACGCGAATGATACGATCTGCTGAATTAACTAGGAAACAGCTGCAAAGAGACAAGTATTACAAAGTTAGTAAAAAAATGTGCCATATAAGCATTCTAAATAATTAAACTAACTAGAATATTTTTTGGTGTATAACCTGTTACTTTTAACTCCCTGGAAAGCTTGGGGCGGATTATATAACCAATGCGGGCTATACATTGTTGAAGTCCGAAATTGGAAGAGGACATTTTTTTTATATGGTAAAATTCCTTCTGTCGTAAATGTGTTTTTTTTTTCCTATACTTCACGGACCGGGCCCGTCACTCGGCCACGTGGGAATAGCAAGCGGTAGATAGCCACTACACACACACACACCCGACTACCACAGTTTAGCAACCACGCGGTATTCAGGTAATGTATCATTGAAGGTGTGACATCTTACTGCCACAGGCTACGGTTAGCTTGCAAATAATTTAACATTACATTTCATTTTTGACGGTTCTTATGCATGTTATGTGAGCACAACGATATATAAAATGGTCTTTGTATTTAGAAACATTGGAAGCCCTGCATTGGAATGATAGAAAGGAGTTGGCAAAATATGAATATACTGGCATTAAAAAGATCTATGGTATAAATTACATTTCCCATGGTAGGCTAAATTTCTAACGTACAGCCCGCAGAATGGCCTCTAAAACGAGATGGAGCTATTTCATGATTCTCAGTGGCAATTTATTTGATAAAAAGTTGGATCAAAGACAAAATAATTAACACTAGGAAGATATATGTTAATAAAATGGTAGCATATGATACAGTGCACGTGGCCGATCGTGGTTTTACAAGTGCAGGACACGCTGGCAATTCACCCTTGCGTGCCAGTGGCCTCGCTGGTTTTTCATTAGTAAAATCTGCTGAGCAGCTTCCAGATTCCCACCAGGCGTGCCCGCCACGGTGCCGGTATTTTATTGTCACGTGTTGTCTGATATTGAAAAAGAATGTGAGAGAGGGAATGAAGGCCTATTTCCTGGACACAAACCAAGTCAGGCCCTATATGTCGTCGCCGCTTCACAGTAAAACTGGCAGTTAACATAACGTTGTCTCAGCACTGTCTCAACATTGTGACATCCCTCACCTTATCAGGCTAATGACTCTGCTAGCGTAGTGGCGTGACATTGGCACAAATCCTGCAAGCAGGCGTTGTTGCGGTATTTACATGTAGACGATGGACCAACTTTAAAGCAACTCTGTGTCAATCTATTGCGCTGGTCTGCCAACATCAATGCAATGCTGGGTTAGCATAGGCCTATTGTTACAGTCCTTTAGATTAGTTGGCTGTTCATTTAAATGCTGTTTAATCAGTGTTTCACTAAGACAAAACTGTCAGCACCTCGTGTTTGTTTGATATATGACGGGCACTGTCCTTAACCCTTAGAGCACTGAAATATTTTCATATAAACAATGAAGACCACAGGGCTTTTCAAATTGTAATCATCATAAATGTCTTAGTTAGCTCTTTCCGCTTCATTTGAATACCTACAAACATCAGATTCTGACTGCTAACGTCTATCCCCCGCGCTGTAAGGGTTAATCTAGGCAACTTTGTGGCAGAAGGTGTAGCCCGGGTGGTGATATATTGGTCAGCGGTGGCACAACGTTTATTCAACATTGGTTCAATGTGTCTCGCTAACAAGGACATCTGATTCTAGACAACGCTCCTGTCTTGGACGGCATGCCTGACTGTGATCCATGCGAGGGGTGAGCTGCTATCAAATTTTTTGATTATATTTTATATAATAGCTGTACTGTATAACTCTCGCTGTCCTGCTGGTCAGTCATATTCACAGATCTGGTCCTTTTACATCATGTGGCCTATTTAGAATAGGGTTTTCACCAAGTAAGAAAGGAAGCATACAGGAGAAGAAAAACGAGGCAAAGGCTGTGCATATGACTATCGAAAACCGATCCTTAATTATGACAATAAATAGATACTTGAGTTCCCAAGGGTCAAATTAAATCAGACATGTGACGATGAGACAGAAACTTAGTATTGATGCTTATTGAAAATGAATTCATAATTAAAGCATATTAACTTTGTTGTTTGTTGCTTGACTATTAAAAACCTATAAATAATATAAACATCACTAAGCAATAATTAGGAGGATATCTTTCCCAAAAATTATAAATAACCATGAATGCGCTAAAAATTTGCAACCAAAAAAATAATTTGTGCATTGCACAAAAAAATCATTTCGAACAGGACTCTTTGGAATTGGACAGGACTCTCTGGATTTTGCAGGAGAGTCCTGCACTGGAAATTTGGTCCAAAATTGTGCACTGTGATACAACCCACTAACCACTTGATATAATACCAGGATTGCACTGAGTCTGTATGCACTAACCTGCTCCTCCTGGCAAACTCAATTGATTTGATAGCTGTGGTACTTGATGTTCCAGTTGTTACTCGAAAAGATGCTAACATGTCCAGACCCTTGGTTTTAAATACTACAATCTGTAACATTTAAAAAAAAAGTGTCAACAAATCAATGCATAATACATGTAACAACATCACCTGTTCAACTATATCAAGTTTCTATTCATTAACTCATCAACTTATATCGCGACATAGTGCCAGATTATATTTTCTTGTTAATTTCACCATATAAAAATA
Organism: Flabesymbios commensalis; assembly: GCA_964017125.1. Lineage (NCBI taxonomy): Eukaryota > Metazoa > Annelida > Polychaeta > Terebellida > Flabelligeridae > Flabesymbios > Flabesymbios commensalis. Next base: position 35,542,753 of record OZ024905.1, on the reverse strand, counting down.
TTGGCAGATATTGTCAGATTAATTTTTTACCTTCACCCATTCACAGCATGAACAAATGTCATGCTCTCTATGTTGATGACAAACATACCATTCAGACCAGACCACTAGACTGGAAAGCTTGAACCCTTGTCCTGCTATGCCCATATATATACATATATACAGCTTCAAACACATTTTAAACCAAATACATGTAAATATGCAAAAGTGAACCAGGGGGACAGGTAGCCGTTTCATCGCATTGCTATGGTGGATCACATATGTGATACTGGATCGTGTAAAGATGAGTAAGATGGAAGGAAATCAACTAATGCCATATTTCTATGATTCAGGTATTTAATATCAACGGCTAGGATATAAATAACCTGAATCATAGAAATATGGCGTTAGTTGATTTCCTTCCATCTTACTAAACCAAATAAATGTAATATGTCACTGAAATGGATAATATAGTTTGTGGTGGATGCTCAATTAGTCAAATAATTTAATTTAGAAGATGCATATTCAAGAAAAATAGAAATGTTTGACATCATTTGAAGCAGGATATTGTGTAAGCAGGATAAGGGTTAACTTTAGCAAACATAACATTTCACAATTCCAAATACCTTTCCTTTTGCATTTCCAGTGAATATGCAACTTCCTCTTCTGTCAAAGGATGCCACCAAATTTAAATCTGACTGCAAGAATAATACTCATATATTGTGTGCACATATATTTGGCATAATTTTATAAAGTGTCAGCATGTGACAGCCACACTTCGGCCTACCTAATAATCAACAACTAAACAATCACCTTGACTTGGAATATTAGGGCCATCCTAAAAAATATGTTTGTTTCCGATTTATGACAGCATGGGTAAAAATAGCTGTAAAAGATACCGTATGGCCTATTGTGTAGTAAAAGAGAACATTTACACCCACACATGTCCAATTCAGCGCATGAACAAAGTATTTATTGCAGTCAAATACAACGCTTTTATTTCGGTCAAATTTTCGATCAAGCGTTTGTCTCTAGAATCCTAGGACTAGCCTGGTTCAGGTTGAGAAAATGGCCTCCCATGCGAAGATAGTGTTCACTGTTTCTTATTTTTTTGTAAAAAAAAACCTTGTCTTGTACGAAATAGAATTATTCGTACAAAAATGATTCATAGCAATACAAAAATAAAAATAAACTTTTGCCGCAATCCCGCATAGTATTTTTGGCAGTCTAAAATGAAACTTCCATCAAGGAATTTTTGACAGTCTAAGGCCAGTTTTTTTATATTAGTTGGTTGACAGAAGTTATTATTTGAAACCTAGGGCAGGAGGACAAAAAAAAAAAAAAAAAAATCTAAATTACTCTTTTTTAAATACTGGTCAACTTATACGTTCACTAACTCGGGGTCGGAACAACTAAAAAAAAAAGATTAATTTTAGTACCAGTCAACTTATTTTTCTATATAAACTAGTGGTCGTATGGTAGAAAAAAATACTATTCCAAAACTGGCAGGCTGTGAAGAAACCTCTTTTAATTAAAACAATCTGTGTTCATCTAAATCTACTTGCAGGTTTAGCTACCGTATTCTCTGGTGTATTTCTCGCTCCGGTGTATATCCCGCAGAGGGTTAAATTAACCAAGAATTGCTGCTTAGACAATTACCCCCCACCATATACCCCGGTGTTTCACGCCGCCGATCTGTGATCCACTCACAACACTACAGCTGTGACGAACATTTTGTGTCCTAGGGCTAGGCATAGGCCTATAGCAATGTAAAATCTGATATGTTTTAAATACGTAGCACTTATGCCGACATTGTATATTATAATTATAATACCTTTTTAAAAAGTTGAGGTCTATTAACCTGTTGACGGCCGATTGTAGCTGGCGAGATAAAGATCTACGCGTTAGACTATATTACCGAGCTCAGCATGTACGCGTGCCTCTCCCATGCATCTCTGTGTCACACTGTACGAGTCCTCCCGCCGTTGTATACAGTGCCATCCCCGGTAAACACGAGACGTTAAGCCGCCCACCGTCTTCAACGTTGGCCTAGCATCAACACAACATTAGATCAACATCCCGTGTTTGCTGTGCTGCATATACACATAACCACACTAGACTACATAACACCATCGCTAAATGGCGCGTAGACACCGGTTGCAATGCGGCATGGTGACGTCAGACCTGTCTCGTCTCGTCTGTCTGAAAAGATTCTGGGGCCTGAAAGTTTGAAATTCAGTCTATCATGGGAAATGTAATTGTTTGATATATTTTTAATATTGTTATATTCATAATTTGGCGACGCGTTTCTATGATTTCAATGCAGGGCTTCCAAAATTTCTATAACTACAAAGATCATTGTATATATCCTTGTGCTGACATAAGAACCGTCTAAGATGGGGGTAAATTATTTGCAGGTTAACCGCGGCCGTTGGCAGTAAAATGTCACACGTTCATTGATGCTCTGCTCTGATTACCGAGTGGCGGCCCACTGTGAGTGTGGAGTGACCTGTGTGTAGTGGCTTGTTAACCGCGGCCCATGGGAGTAAAATGTCAGACCTTCATCAATGCTATGCTCTGACTACCGAGTGGCGGCTATAACTGTGAGAGTGCAGGGGTATGACTGTGTGTAGGCTCCTGTTAACCGCGGCCCGTAGGAGTAAAATGTCAGACCTTCATTAATGCAATGCTCAGACTACCGAGTGGCGGCTAACTGAGAGTGGGTAAGTTGTGTGTGGTTGTCATGCACCGCCAGTAGCTGCTATTTCCACATGGCCGAGTGACGGCTCCTGTCCGTGAAGTACAGAAAAAACAACAGAAAAAACAATTTTAATTTTTTTCGGATTTTGTCCAGACCTACCGCATGGAAATTTTCACACCATGAAATCGGAAACAAGGATATTTTTTAGGATGGCCTAGTCAATTGGACACATGCTTATCAGTCACTGGTCATTTTGGAATCATGTGCAACAGTTTGATTTATACCATAGTATGAAATGTATATTTCACATAAGAATCTATTTTTTGATTTTTTGTATTTATTTCACAAAGTAAAGAATATACACTGATATACATGATATACATGTAAATTTATAATAAACTATAGATACCTCATCATCCAGTGGCACTAACTTATGTGTTCCATTAATATTCATTAGAACAGCAGCATGCTTCATAGGGCATACCAGGAATTGATCGCTGAAAAAACAAACATCTTGATAAGATTTACTAGTTAGTCATTGTATTGTTAAATGTTATAATATATGAGCATTTTACCAAGTATAGTAAATTATATGTGACCCATTTGCCTGTGATCAGTCAATCACACATTTTCAGAAATGCAGAAATGCCAAAAAAGTTACACAACAAATTTCAATTTACTTATTTCTCAATCTTCTTTTGAAATCCTAAAATTACATAATTTTGGTTTGAACAGAGACAATTACCGTTAGTATTAGTAACAACTTGCACCACTGTATCTCTTGAAATAAAAGTGTACCAAATTTGGTTGTCAAACAGACAACTAGAAATTTCATGTTGTTTGCCAAAATTTCAGGTTGTCTGTAAATAATGTGTAGCTTTTGTACAGCCTGTTCCCACACCTTTTAGGTAACTCCTGCCGTATTCAATGGAAGCTGAGCATTGCAAACAAAATTATTAACCCTCACAGAGAGACTAGTCACAGATTTCTGAATGTTCCCAAATTTAATGTGAAAAAATCCCCGACACAATCCCCGACACAAATTCTGGTTCTCTCGCTGCGCTGAACTAGTAGTGAAGTTGTTCTCTTGCACAATAATGCATTACCGTATCTCCATTTAAAAAATATGCAATACGATTCACTGCTTGTGTGCGGATGAGTCACATATTACCGTTAGATTAGATAATTTTGACTTACAAGGTTGTGTCGTGCTACCTTGTCCAAAAACAATTTTAAATATGCTTGCTCAAAAGGCATGCACTTAAGGACAAAATTATAAGAAAGAGAAATACAAACAAAAGCAAATTTGACATTATCTTGCCATCATTATTGGACTTGTCCGAGAACTGGTTATTAACAACATGCAGCATAAATTTGAGAGGTTAAATAAACAATTTAAGCTATTGCACAAGGTAAAATAATCGAATTAAAATGTAAAAAATCTGCCTTTTTTAAGCCATTTATACTCCTTTGAACTTCTCCAAGAACTGTTTATTATCAACATCCAGAACAAATTTGGCAGGATGAATGAAAAACAAGTAATCGTTCCTATAAGAAAATGCTACCGACGACAGCGCCAAACTTCAATAGCCCTTAATAAACTTTTTTTTTAATTTAAAAGGCGGGCTCAAAACAACTATCTCATTATTTTATTACATACGCACTAGATTAGTATGTTTTATCAAACATATCAGTCACCAATTCACAGCTTACAGAAAACAATATGTGCTTCATAGAACTTTACAATTCACTACAGATAAAGAGTGGACAATTATTTGTATAAAACCATGAACATGTCATACATTAAGCTTTAAAGCGCTGAATAAATTTGTAAAAAAATCGCAACTAAAGGTTTTTTACAATTTGCAATCATCATAAATGTATTAGTTAGCTCGTTCTGACTCATTTGAATACCTTGTTATGGGTCTACGTCCATTAGAAATATTTGTACTCTTACAGTGCGGGGATAGACGTCAGATTTTTACAACTAAAGTCTATCCCCGCGCTGTAAGGGTTAAAGATGGTCACCTTGATGAAGTGACACACCTATCTCAATTTAAAACCAAGTTTATTGATTACCACACTTTTTTCAATAACAAAAAATAAGGCCTTTTTAAGTCTATACATTTTCAAATTCTCCCCCATTTTTTTGTTTCAAGTACAGATGTACCAGTGTAAACCATGAACTTTGGGCAACTCAAATATAATGACAAGATAGACTAGATAAAGTGTACCGGTACCTATCTCTTGGATGATACTGCACTTTGATGATTGGTGAGGGAAAGCGGAAAGTTTTATCACATTCTCCAGATACAACATCCCATACTGACATGGTGTTATCAGTGGAGGCGCTAAGCAACTTCTGACCATTTCTGTTCCAGCTGCAAACAGAAAGTCAGTTAATACAGTATTCACATTCTACATTATTTACATTCTTATCTGCTTATCATCTTATCCAACTGTGTTACTGAGACTGCAAGTACAACACATTACATTTAGGTTGATACAATGTAACATATTGCATGTGATAGCTAGATTATATTAGATTATTTTAGACTTTAAAGCCCACAAAAAATTAAGAAGGTAACCTGTGGCAGTAATTTTCAGTTTTCGAATCATCGCTAAAAAATAATTTGCACATCTCGATGTAGATGCTAATCATGCTAATGGGATTGCAATATTTGAATAATTTTTGACAAATACTTTTTTGAACACGATAAAGTGTGATGGATGCCTAACACATGAAAATATACTGGTGTGAGTAGAATCCCTCTACCCCTACAGGAAGGGGGATTAAAATTATTATGTGGGCGTTACTACTGTATAGTCAACCTCAGTGTTCTAATGATTAACCTGTTCAACACCAAGGCAGTTATTTGTATACACATGGAAGCTAGGGGACTGAAAATGATCTGATGTTGTAATATATCCAAGTATAATATAAAATGAAAACCTCCAGATGTCCTTATTGGACATAATTCACAATATTTATTATCAGATTTATTTATTTACCATATGTCATGTGTTACCATGGTTACATAAATGCAACAAAACTGTTGAAAGGGTTAAACCAGAAATAGTGAAACCATAGAAACAGTGACAGTTTATATTGTGACATTTTTCTTTATTCACCATGTTCACAACTTGTCTCTCAGATATATTGACATTTTCACTCCCCCTCTCACTCATGACAAACCTGAGAGAGCAAACTGGATGCACATGAGCAGTGATAACTTTGGCAATTCCACGAGTAAGGAAATCCCAGATAACAATCCGACCATCATTACAGCCAACTGCCAGCAACGTCCCTCTTCGGTTGAATGAGCATGTAACAGCAATACTGACGCAGTCCAAAGTTCCATCAAAATCCTGATACAAAAAAATTATTAACATACTACAAAAAACACAGTACTGTAAGTCCACAGCGGGAGCTTGGCTAACTGTAGCTTGTACTGGGACTAAAACTGAAGGTTTCAGCCACAGATTTGTAAAAATAAAAAATACAAATTATTCAGCTGCCCTAGGCATGTTCACACTTACTCTTTATATTTGTTTCTGATTCTGTAACTAAGTGATCATGGGAAATAAAAGAAATGATGGTATCATAAATGTTATTATCCTTGTAACATGTGTAATGTATGATTTATTTACAATCCAATCAATATTATTCATCTCCATAGTTTTTGTAAGCTGCTTTAAAAAGTTTAACACTGTTTGAGGGTGATTTTTTTGGATTCTGTATCCCTGCTGAAATTTGCAACATTGAGGTCACAACTTTTGCAGTTTTGAACGTTTTTTAATTTAGCTCAGATTTTGATCTAGCACAGGATTCTTCTTGCTATTTGTTTTAAAAGGCACTTTTATCACCTTTTCTGGGGTTCCCATCATTAGATTTCTCGCAATTATTTAATTTCATAATAGTCACGATGGTTGCAACAAATGCTTCAAGAGGTAAGTGGAACAGGCATGATGTGGCCCTTTTTGATAATTTTTTCTACACAGGTGCCATTTTTTTTTAATTAGTAAAAAAATGCAAAAAGTGAAAATAGACTAGGTTCACTGCTCTATGAGCCAGTTCTGGAGGCCATCATTATAGTCAGCCACGGCACTTTTAATCAACCGAACGAGTGGCAAAGGTCTGATAGTTGATTCCACCCCAGCAAATGGTGCTCTATTCAGAAACCCATTTCTTACAAGTACTGGCTGATGCGAAAAGTATTTTTTATACGTTTTTTTCACTTTTCCCGACCAAAAAAAGGCGTAAATCTTCTTTTTATTTCCAAAAATAAAAATTTTGATTTTTTCTACTGTCACTCATCACAATATATCCCAACTGACCAAAAAATATAAAAAAACACAACTAAAGACGTTTTGGTAAGCATTAAGCCAAAATTTTGTGACAAATTCTTCAATTTTTATGAAAATAATTCAAATTTCACTATTTTCAGAAAAGTTCAAATTATTTTAAAAATTACAAAAAAACTGGAATAGTGTCTCATTATACCTTCAAAAACTCCCCATGCTATATGGTATTAAGATAAAATGTATGAAAACCGACTGAATATGACGCTATGACCTCTATTGCCCTCTACCCCCGAAGTTTTTTTTCACTGTCACTCATCACAATATATTTCAACTGACCCAAAAATATAATAAACACAATTAAAGACGTTTTGGTAAGCATCAAGCAGAAATTTAGTTACAAATTATTCAATTTTTATGAAAAAAATGCAAATTTCACTCTTTTCAGAAAAGTTCAAATTATTTTTATTATTACAAAAAAACTGGAATAGTGTCTCATTATACCTTAAAAAACTTCCAATTCTATATGGTATTAAGATAAAAAATATTATCTTATCTTGAAAAATCGACTGAATATGATGCTATTACTCCTACCCCCAAATTTTAAGTTTTAGCGACAAAAAATAAAAAAAAATTAGGATATATTTATATATTATTTTAGGGATTTTTTACTCATTGTAAATGATCATAATTTAATCATATGTGACTGAAATATATAATAAGCACAATTACTGATGTATTGATAAGCATTAAACGGCAATTTAGAAGCAAATTCTTCTTTTTTCATGAAAAAATGAATAAAATTGAACTATTTTCAAAAATGTTCAAAATAATGTTGGCCTGTTGCAAAAAGAACGTGTTTTTTCATGAAATATGTTTTTATTTGAATGTTTTTTATGTTTTTAATTTCAAGACTATGTTTTGAATTGATATCATTTTTTATGCAATCAAATTTAAATACCAGCTGGCTGTTTATCTTCAAACATCGACTACCAGTTAATCTGTTAATAATTATCTCTACTTATTCAGTACATTTAATCAGAAAATTGTGTCCGATTAATTGACACCTTTGTGATCACCAGGTCACACACCACAAGAGCAATGTATGTGGACAGCCAGATGGGCATAATTACTAGCACAGCCAGTCCAGGGCAGGCTAGTGTCCCTGAAGATGCAGCACAGCTGCAACTGAAAAAGACATCTTCAGAAGATAAAACTGAATATGAATTTTACTGGTACATCACCCCAGAATGAATCTGTCTGACAGACTGTGATGATGATAACCTGACAAATTGTTCTTCTGAATCAGTTGGTGGAATATTGATGCCCTTTACCCAGTTTTATCCAGGATAAATAATCACTGCAGTTTGCAGATGTAAACCATGTAATTGCTTCAGTTGTATATTGGAATAATTGTAATACATATACCCTCTATAAGTCTCAACTTCTGAGGGCCTAATTACATGTAGCAATTTGTCTTAATATGGCCAGCGCTGTACAACATCCGTGTAAAATGCAAATCGACTTGGTTGTTTTTCTCATACGAAAAAATAATTGAACCTTACTTTTTATTTTATTTTCTCCAAATAGGCTTCAAGTGGAACATCTGCCATGTCACTGGTAGAATTGACGCTGAATACACAATGACTGTATTCACAATTCTTTTGTATTTTGTATTGATCTAAATAGATGTTTTCAAAATATCAAGCTTATATTTAAATTGTCTCCAATCACATGAGAAAGCTTAAAAGCTTTTAAGTGCAAATATGTGTATGTAAAGAACATTGGACATTGTATGGACATCTGACAAGTAAAATAATTAATAACTATATATCTGAAAGCCACAATTATGCCACGTACTTCCCCCTATATTTTTATCCTTGATGCCCATGTACTCAATTACAATGCACTTTACATTAGAGGAATTTGTATGTAAGATGTATGGAAGTTGTCCACAATTAGTAATTTTATGCCATTTTTCAAATTTGCCAGAAAAGTTTTAAGCCACATGATGATAAAAACCCATTATGAAAGTTAAAATGATGTTAAGCACATCAGGACGGTTGTTGCTCTAGGATTTTATTATTTGGCTTAAATAGGGCCGGTTTGAAACGTTTTGGTCACCTTTGTTATCAGACGAGGTGGGGCGTTATGGAGTATTTCAGAGTTGCTAAGTAAACTGTTTTTCTCTATGAGGTTGGGAATGTTTTTCTTCGATTGTAACTCCGAGTATGTGGTACTAACTAAGTCGTGATTGAAACAGTATGAATTAAACAATATAGTGAATTAAAATAAGCTGTAATGTTTTTGTGCGAGAGCCATGTCCTGTGTGAATTGCACATATAATTTTAACCGCCATTACTACTGTTATTACGTCGTTAAATTTGCACCACTAGTCAATATCAGGGAATCTCCGAGCTCATAGCGACTGTGCTTGCATGGTCACATGACTCGGAGCTACCTGTTTATGCCACATTTATTATACTTGCATGATATTAATTATATTTAATCTTAAAAATACCATATAATTTTTACCATTGTCTTATTGCATACTCCAGCTACTGTAGCATGATTATGCACTTGTATATATTTTAGGTTTCTATGCTTCCAGAGGGTCTTTTTTGCTACTATGTATAATATAATTAGTATGTCATACATAGTAGCTATTTTATCTCTGGTTTTGGTGCAGGAAACAAAATGATAGACACCTATGTTATATTGGCAATGCCTTTTAAATTATTTTATGTAGTAGTCATTTATATTATCAAAATACCCAGTCTTCATTTTGGCAATGTCACTTAACATGATTTTAGTTGTGTATGTCATACCATGTATATTGTCATAAGATTTTAACAAATTAACAATTTTGTATATACATGTACATATATCTCTTTCATTTCTATGACAAATAAGTCTGTAATGACTTTTTTTCTGTCAATAAAATATCTGTCTGTCTGTCTGTCTACTCTCCCTGTAATGCTGTTCTTTCACAAAAAAAATGAAAAGAACAAATTACTGTTTCCGTATTTCACGTAACTCGATAAACAGGCATACTTATTTGTGGAATGTGGAAAAAAATGGTTGGGAAGTGAAAAATGGAAGATACTCCATATATTGGTTTACGGGAGGCAGGGTCCTGAATTTTTTTCCAAGCGGTTGACTAATCAAAATCTAGAATGTGAAGACGATGATGATGAAGTTTACAATGCTGATTCATATGAGCCAGGCACTGATGACATTTAATACTGAAATCTGTGTGTTATATACATATGAAGTATAATTTCAGTTTATTCGAGTGAATGTTATATTTGCTGCAATAAAAAATCTAGAATTACATATATGTAAAAACAGATTTTGTTTTCTATTCATTATGTTCATTGAAAGTTATTATTTCTAAAATAGTGGGGATGAGGGATATTACATTATATTATGTCGTTAATTGCATGGAATATTTTATTCGATCATATATATTATTTCATATTATTGTTGAAAGCGAATGGGAAATTTTGATGAAATTAAAATAAATAAGTAAGTGTAAAGGTTACCATTTCCATTTCCTAAGTTAAAGGAATATCATAATATTCACTCGGTTTTATCATATTTATGTAATTTTTTGTACATGATGGTTTTTTTCTTGTAACCATATACAACATGAGAATCACTTATGGAATATCATGATGATGACAGTGAGAAAGAAATATATAAATTTATTTTGTTAAAAATTATGATATTCCTTTTTTTGTCGCGTAAAATAAATACTAACCAATGGGCATGGGTAATATTATAGCATCATATTCAGGCCATTTTATTATATTTATATATTCTTTGGATATTATTCACTTTATACTATATAGCCGAGAAATCATTTTAAAGTACAATAGGACATTATTTTATGGTTTTGTAACATTATTTTGAACATTTTTTTAAAATAGTTCAATTTTATTCATTTTTTCATGAAAAAAGAAGAATTTGCTTCTCAATTGCAGTTTAATGCTTATCAATACATCAGTAATTGTGCTTGTTATATATTTCAGTCACATATGATAAAATTATAATCATTTACAATGAGTAAAAATGCCTAAAAAAATATATATATATATCCTAATTTTTTATTATTTTTTGTTGCGAAAACTGAAAATTCGGGGGTAGGGGCAATAGCATCATATTCAGTCGGTTTTTATATATTTATATATTTAAAAAAATATTTTTATTTTAATACCATATAGAATTGGAAGTTTTTTAAGGTATAATGAGACACTATTCCAGTTTTTTTGTAATATTAATAATAATTTGAACTTTTCCGAAAAAAGTGAAATTTGCATTTCTTTCATAAACATGATAAAAAATGAATAATTTGTATATTTTTGGGTCAGTTGGGATATATTGTGATAAGTGACAGTAAAAAGAAAATCGAGATATTTATGTTTTGAAAAAAAAATCAGATTCACGCCTTTTTTTGTCGCGAGAACTAAAACTTCGGGGGTAGAGGTCAGAGCTTCATATTCAGTCGGTTTTTATACATTTATATATTTTAAATAATATTTTTATCTTAATACCATATAGCATGGGGAGTTTTTAATGTATAATGAGACACTATTCCAGTTTTTTTGTAATTTTTAAAATAATATGAACTTTTCTGAAATAGTGAAATTTGAATTTTATTCATTAAAATTAAATAATTTGTCACTAAATTTCGGCTGGATGCTTAACAAAACGTCTTTAATTGTGTTTATTATATTTGTGGGTGAGTTGGGATATATTGTGATGAGTGACAGTGAAAAAACCTAAATATTATTCTTTTTTAAAAAGAAGAAGATTTACGCTTTTTTTGGTCGCGAAAAGTGATAAAAACGTATAAAAAATACTTTTCGCACCAACCGGTACATGTAAGAAATGGGTTTCTGAATAGAGCACCATTTGCTGAGGTGGAATCAACTATCAGACCTTTGCCACTCATTCGGTTGATTAAAAGTGTCCTGGCTCCCCTACTATTAAGGTCGTTTGGACAGAACAATGTGGGAATCTCTAAGAATTAAGATACCATGGGAAGGCTGCACTAGTTTGCCCAGGCTAGGGACAGGGTAAAACCTGAGTGAAGGTTTGTTTGCCGGCCCTATGCTTTCTCATGGGGCCACCGAGGGTAAAAATGGGTATTTCTTAGCCATAAGGAAAAAAATCCACCCAAATTGTGAAGATTCTCCCAAGACTCATGATCCCCTTGTGGTAGGTAGATACAATAAATTTTAAAATTGTCCAATAAAAATATGCTGAGCCTTTTTTCGTAACTGCTAAAAGAAATAACATGCTAAAAGAAATATTTGACCACATTCCACAGTTTTCACTGAACAAGAAAAATGCTGTGCTAAATCAAAATCTGAGCTAAATGATAAAAACGTCTAAAAGATGGCACCTCAATGTTGCAAATCAGTTAAAGGGATACAGAATACAAAACATCACCCAGACACTTAAACTTTTTGAAGCAGCTGAAGAAAACTACTGAGGTGTTGCCACTGTTAATAGTTTTAGTTTTTAGATACATCAGGGCACCCAACGAGTGCCCCGCAATACAGTAACAGTAGCAAATATACCAAAATTGCATGTAACAATCATAAATTTGGGCATAGCTTCCGGCCTTCGTTTTTTTATTTTTTTAAATCCACGAGGGGTTCATTGAAGAAGAAAAATTGATAAAGTGCAGGGCAGCCAAACAAAACTTTACCCAGGTTTAATTACCATGGGCAAACTATAGTCTGTCTGACGGTAGAGGATGGTCCAAAATAAAAGTTAGCTTTTCGGTATCCAGTCAGTCAATTCTCAAGCGATTTTCATGAAATTTTGTAAACCCTATTTTCTAGTAATTTGGCCTCGATCACGAAAATTTCGTAAAAAAATATTGTATAGTTCAAAAGTTAGACCATTTGACATTTAGTAAATTTCTATTTATGACGCTCCTCTATAACATGTATAAACCCATTAACTTACATTCCGGTTTATTCTCAGATTTGCGTCACATGTCAAATGGTCTAACTTTTGAAATGCTCACCGGAATTTTGCAAAATTTGCCAAATGGCTAGATAATTATGGTTACAAAATTTTGTGACAATCGCTTGAGAATTGACTGACTGCATGATACCGAAAAGCTAACTTTCATTTTGGACCATCCTCCACCGTCGGACAGAATAGGGCAGCCTTCCCCAGGTATCTCAATTCTTCGAGATTCCCACATTGTTCTGTCCAAACGGTCTTAATGATGTCTTCTAGAACTTCATCATAGACATAGGTAGGTAGATATAATAAATTATAAAATTGTCCAATAAAATTATGCTGAGCCTTTTTTCGTAACTACCGACATGCTAAAAGAAATATTTGACCAGATTCCACAGTCTTCACTGAGCAAGAAAAATGCTGTTGTAGATCAAAATCTGAGCAAAATTATAAAAAAAGTCCAAAAGATGGCACCTCAACATGGCAAATTGTTATGGGGGTAACAGAATCCAAAACATCACCCAGACACTTGAACTTTTCAAAGCAGCTGAAGAAAAATACCGAGATGATACCGCTGTTGAGAGTTTTGTTTTTAGATACACCAGGGCGCCCGACGAGTGCCCCGCAATACAGTAACAGTAGCAAATATACCATATATGCACATAACATTTAGAAATTTGGGCATAGCCTCCGACCTCCGTTTTTTTCAGGGTGTCAAGGAAGAACATAACTTTTGATGGATTCTCATCCTTATAGCTATGAAATTTCCATTTTTACCCTCGGTGCTCCCCATGAGGAAGTGCAGGGTAGGCAAACAAAACTTCACCCAGGTTTTGCCCTGGGTAAACTAGTGCAGCCTTCCCTAGGTATCTCACTTCTTTGAGATTCCCACATTGTTCTGTCCAAACGGTCTTAAAGAACTTCCTCATAGGGCAGTGAACATAGTCTATTTTTTTTTGCATTTTTTTACAAAAACAAAATTATCAGAAGGGGCCACAGCATGCCTGTTCCACTTACCTATTCAAGCATTTGCTGCAGCTATCATGAAATAAAAGACGAGAGCTGGCATCATTTTTCGTAATTGCGAGAAATCTAATGATGGGAACCCCCAGAACAGGTGATAAAAGTGCCATTCAAAACAAATAATTTGTTCAACTCTACAATGATGGCTTCATTTCTAACAGTAATAGTCAGCAAAAAGAACAAACAAACAAAGAAAAATATGTCTTTTATTGCAGTGTATCACAAATTCAAATAAATTCTGAAAAAACACAAAAAAACCCATTAAAATGACGTCTTCGGACCTACCTAACATAGCCTCATAGGGCAGTGGACATAGTAATAGACTCTTACTGTTAGTCTATTTTTATTTTTTTGCATTTTCTAAAAAAATGGGGAAAGAGTTTCTATAGTACCCCGCCGTCATTCAGTTATCACATATTATCGCCTATACTGAATGTAGCTGTAGTAGATGAACTGTAGCCTAGCCTAGCCCGAAGGTGAAGATGAAAAAAAAAATGTTTTACAATTTTTTGAAAAACAGGAAACGTGACAGTTCTGGAGTACCACTATTAACCAATAAGCAGGGAGAAACCATAACAGACACCAAAGGCAAAGCCGAAGTCCTAAACGAACAATACCAGTCAGTTTTTACCAAAGAAAATAATCAATCAATCCCTCCTGTAAATAATCAAAATTTAAATATGCCTGACATCAACATTACAACCAATGGAATTTTAAAATTACTGTCCAAACTAAATCCTCAAAAACCTAATGGACCTGATAAAATACCAATACGATTCCTCAAAGATTATGCTGATGACATGATCTCTTACAATACCAGTGATCTTCCCCAGGATTGGTTCACAGCAGATGTAATACAAATTTTCAAAAAGGGCAAAAAAAAACCTAGCTTCTAATTACAAACCTGTCTCCCTTACAGCCATCACTTGCAAACTAATGAAACACACCATACACACACACATAATTCAACATTGTGACTCACAAAACATACTACAAAATTGCCAACACAGCTTCAGAAAAAAACACTCATGTGAATCACAACTCATTATCACCACAAAAGAATTACAACGCAGCATAGACCAGAAGAAACAAGTAGATGTAATCTACTTGTAATCAAAAGCTTTCGACACCGTGCGCACAACAAACTAATCTCAAAATTACAAAATTATGTGATTCAAGGTAAAACAAATAAGTGGATAAATATTTTGGTTAAAATTCAGAAATCAGAAAGTTGTCCTTGATAGGGAAATGTCTGATACAGTACCAGTCACTTCCGGGGTGCTACAGGGAACAGCTCTCTGCACTCTTATGTTCCTCCTTTACATTAATGACATCAACCAAAACATAAATTCAAAAATTAGGCTTTTTGCAGATGACTGCGTACTTTACAGGGAAATAAATTCAAAATTAGATTGTTTAAAACTTCAACAAGATCTTCAGAAATTAGTTGACTGGTCTCACACATGGCAAATGTCTTTCAAGATAAACAAATGTCACACCTTACATACCCACAGAAAGAAACAGCTCATCATACTGATACCTACACAATGACAACAAGAATGTCAACACACATACAGAACACAACCAACAAAGCACAGAAGACACTAAACATGCTGAAAAGGGACCTCAAACAAGCCTAAAAAACTGTAAAATCACAGGCATACAAAACAATAGTCAAACCTCAACTTGAACATGCATCAGCCATCTGGGACCCACACACGGCAAAAGATACATACAACCTTAACAAAATACAACACTATGCAGCAAGATGGGTCCATCATGACTACCCACACTACCCAAGTGTCTCTTCCTTACAATTGAATCGGCCTTCTCTTTTGGTCCGACCTCTACAAAATAGACTAGTATTATTCTACAAAATTTGCAATCGGAATATTGCCATCCCCATTCCCCCCTATCTACAAATACCACTCAGAACTACATGCCACACCTCAAACATAAACGTAAACACTTACAGATACAGACAACTCAGCACATCAACAGACACATACAAATACAGCTACTTTCCCCGAACAATCACAAAATGGAATTCACTGCCACCCAGTCTGTGTACCAGTGGGTAGGTAGGGAATTTATTTTATTTTATTTTTTATTTTATTTTTTGTCACTTCAACCAATCGGTAGGTAAGAATTATTTTTTATTTTATTTGGCGCCAAATTCACTTCCATGCATGTCTTATTTGTACATTACGAAAACAATTTTTTGTTTCTTGGACGCTTTTTGACCCCACCCCCTTCTTTTCGTAAACTATAGTTACTTTGACTACAGCCAGTAACTCATCCCTTAACTTATGGGTTTTCTGAATTTTTTTTTTTTTTTTCAAAAATCCATAAAAAAATATGAGTTTCACATGTTTTGATAGGGTCGGTCGGAAATCTGAAACAAACAATATTTTTTTTAGGCCTGATCATAATGCCATTAGGTGACGATCAATAAAAAATAATTAAGTCATAAATTGACAGCCAGTTGTACACCGTCCGTGGTCATGCCTTATGGGGTCATGGTGGTAGGACTACAGTCTGTTTCACCAGATCCTGGGAGTAGCCTTTTTTCAATTTACACGATCGCTGTTTAAAAATTTTAAACAAAATTTTTCTCGAATCATTTTTTCATCTTCTCCCAGCATCCCTGAAAATTTGGTTGAATTTTTGGGGATATTATCGAAGTTAGACCATTTGGCATGTATTAAATTTTCAAAATCACATTTCTCTTTAACATCATTCATCACCGTGAAACAAGAATTCTATTAGACATGCCAAATGGTCTAACTTACAAAATAGTCTACACAACAAAATTCCACAAAATTTTTCAGCGATGTTAGGGAAGATGAAAAAATGATCTGAGAAAAATTTTGTTGAAAAATCTCAAACAACGACCCAGCAAATAGAATAAAGGCCACTCCCAGACTGTAGGAGTATAGCTCGGCCTTGGGTAGACTAGTCACTAGTAGTCTACTAGTAGTCCACATTGTCAACCGGTCCCGCCTGGCTTGGCCTTGGCCTGGGCGATAATAAAATGAATACAGAATAGGA